>JAJVSH010000005.1:2548787-2734848 GCA_021460005.1 Tetramorium alpestre | reverse complement strand
TAATATATTATGTAATGTTGTGCATAGTTATTTTATTAAGTATGAGAAAAAAAGTTGCTCTTATTATTTAATAATATTATTATGTGGCAAATTATTTAACAGATTTTAAAAGGTATAATTATTAATTGTAACTAAAATATAATAATTGAATAATTATTAGATATCAATAATAAAGAATAATATAAAATTGAAAGATCATATATTAACAAAAGAAATATATATAGAGACGTACTTTTATTATTACTATAGAGTTAATGATTTCATCTTTTTCAATCTTGATTTCTTGAGTTATTTAATAACCAATATCAACAGTTTAAATCTTTAAAGATGATAGCTGATGATTAGTATTATGTTTTAAATCACAATCTGTCGCGTTCTACTGTTCTCCTTGTAATCTGTTTTAATTGTCTTGGGAGAAGATAACGAAGTTTAAATATTGAAGATATCTCGGTCGAACCGAATAGCGACTGTGACTGACCTCGTTTTCGCAGTGTGCTTTAATGCCTTTAATGATACAAACCTGATATATCGATAATAAGATGTTGAAATTACATTATAGTTCAACACATCCGTTCCGAATTTCGTCCAATTTAATTTTATCTATTCTCATGACTAAATTCTTAAATAAGAATATCATAATTCTTAAATTTCTTCAAAACAGAATGACCTATATAAAAAAATCAAGTAAATATAGAAGAATAATCCGAAGATTCGGTTAATTTATGAGAAAAGGAGATAGGATTTAAGTATATTAAAACAATAAATAGTCATACGAATTTCAAAGTACTACTAATTTAAAACTACGATAATCAAAGAATTAATAATAATGACTTGGAAAGGAAATTACAAGTTACAAATATCATACAAAGATAGATTTTGCAGAAATTTCTAAACAATTTTGGGATTTCTAAACCATATATAATTATCTTGAGATTAAATGAGGGATTGAGTGAGAAAAAGAATTAAAAAAGAAGAATGAAGCCAAATAAAGCTTCACGTATGGAGAGATACGACTAGTTGAATTACCAGGGAGCCTCGGATAGCAGGATTAGCGATCTCGCCGAGATACAGGGATATCGCGGGCCACATGATGCCCGATCCGACTCCGGAGCAGAATCTAGAAAGGTACAGCCACGTGACTGACGTGGCGCAGATGTTGAGGATCCAGCTAGAGAGTAACGGCAAGCTCGATAACAGCAGCACCTTCTTTAGCCCGGTGTACTCTGAAGGATTGTCGTGGCACACACAATGTGGTATTAGAGACATGTCATCCTGAGAACAAGATCACCACAACTCAGAACTGCAGCTCGATTTCTTTAAAAACGAGAGACGCCGTCTTTCCCTTTTGTTTATACATACGCTGTACCGATAAATAATTCTGTGCGAGAAGAATGCGTGATTGAAGAAAGGAAGATGCTTCTTTAGACTAGGACGAAGATACAAATGTCTCGGGAAAATATTTGGGAGAGGATTCGAGAATTTTAAAGGTTCAATAAGAATCTAAAATGTTTAAAAAGTTATGGGTCTATTATTCAAAATTTAAAAATTGTAGGAATATTAAAATTATACAATTACATGGTTTTAAAATAGATTGGAATCTTTAAGAAGGATTTTATTGTTTGATACTATAAGGATATAAAGATTCACGTTCAAATTTCAAGGACGTGAGTCCGAGGGTAATATGTGGGACTCGAAATTTTTAGTTTCACTTTTTCTTGATTCTATATCTTATTTTTCACTGCTGAGACATAAAGATTTATTTCGGGTTTTTGACTATTGCTGAGTCGTGGTTGGCTTGTTCTTAGATCGCGAATGTTACTCATTTTTAGTCGGAAAAAGATTCAAATCGTCTCGAAGTCAAACAATAAATCGTGAAAAATTTAAAGAACAATATAAAAAGAAATGAATACAGAAAGAATTAGACTTCCTTCTTTTTTTTTAGTGTGTGTGAGTGTACATTCTATAATTTAATAATTTTTTAGAAATAAAGTATAAATTATTAAATAATTAAAAACATATTAATAAAAGAAAAAGATTTACTTAATGGAAGATATTATTATTCACGTGTTAATAACATTAAATTATAGAATGCTGATATATATATATATATATATATATATATATTATGTTTAAATTGACATATTATAATATATGTATATGACTTATAAATATACATATACTATACATGTTAATAGAAATATAGTTGATTTATGCTGGGATGTAATAGATAAAAATTCAAACGGAATAGATAAAAATTCGACGGACTTGCTCGATTTAAAGAAATTTATCTCGATAAATCTTTTTAAAGTGTATTTTTAATGTATTTCATGAGGGTGAATACATATATATGTATTTCTAGCAAAATACGATCGCGTGACTCTCACCTTGACAAAAAGCACCTAAAAGCGCTCCGATTACACGCCCAAGGCTCAAAAGGGACGCGACCCAAGATGCCTCGATGTCGGTCAATTTTAAGGGAACGTCAGCTTCCGTTGATGTTAATTGCGCTAAGTACGGTGAAGCCCAGCCGTTGGCGAGGCCAGAAACGATGGTTTCTAGACTGACTGTTGGGCAAAACGAGATGTATCGTGGTAAAACGTTCGAACTGTCATTAATGAACAACTGTAACTTAACTCACGGTTTTGCTGAAGTACACTGTTAAATATTAAAAGATCAAATTTAAACCAATTCCTTGTTAATTAAGTAAATGTAAATAATATTTTGTTACTTTTGACTATCATGTGTCGAAATAATTATTTTTACGTAAAACATGTAATAACAAGTTGTTTTTCAACTCCATTGTTTTAGTTAAATTAATATATTGAGTAGTGAAGACCCAAGGAATGGTTAAAAATAATTCAAATTAAATATATTTTGATATGAATTTAACAGTGTAAAAATTGAGATAGATAGATGTAAATATTGAGATAGATTTGAAAACAGTTTTGTTGGATTATCAAAATAATGATAACAGGATGTCTAAATTGGTTGGTAGAATATTGAAACTTTTTGCAGTAGTATTATGTTTCAGCATCCCTACATAATTATTTTGATACAACAAAATCGTTTTCCGATATGTATCTAACTAAATTTTTAAATATTTTAGCAAAACTGTTTTTTTCATGCATTTTTACGAAAAAGTGATATTTACATAATATGCCTTTTTCCATCGAAAATTAATAGTTTTGGACCAGAAAATTGTGTTTTGCTTTTAACATTAAACCTAACAGAACAGTAATAATACTAACAACAACGTTTATTCAATTTCCAATTAATTAATTATGGAATATTAAACAACGTTTTATTTTCCTTTAATGGAATAATTTTATGCGTGTAGTTTCAATTAAAATCCTTTATTCTGAATAACTGTAGTACACTTACTTGCGAAAGCAGTTAGCCATTGTGGCCAAACTATGATTTTCCTGCTATCGGGAACCTCTGGATCCTTGGTGCAGGACATCTTTCCTCAAGATGTGCAGGATGTAAATTGCATATTACGCGTCCCGATAGAATTGGACTGACCCTCGCGGGTTCGAGAGCCTCCGTTTCCTAACGAGGAAGAAATGAGGTGAATGCATTTACATTCCGATAAGAATACGACTTATTTATAGCGTCATTACGCACATCATGTGATTTGGTAATTCCATAAATCCCATTTGACAAAACATCTATTTGCACTGGTAGCGATCTATAAAAAGCGAACGTCAGTACCGATTTATCACAGTCACATTCAACACAGATTCAAATGTTCAGACTTGAGGATCCCTAAGAGGAAATGACGAGAACCGCGAAAAGTTTTGCGTTCCGAAGATTTCGAATTTAAAAAAATCTCAAGTTCGAATATACGTCTCGACGATAACGTCTCGAGAGTCTAAGTTTTCAAGCGTTCAAAGTGCTGAGAGGGCAAAGCTTCAAAAACTTTTAAAATGATTACGTATTCAAAGCTTCGAGCATTTTAAATTTTGACTTTGATTCAAATTTTAATTTAAATTTCTCAGGAACCGGAATTCTCAGAATTCGAGATACAAAAATACTAGATATTGAATTTCGATAAGTTTCCAAAAATATAGTTGTAAATATTTGAATGTTTAATTATTCGAAATTTAAGAATTCACATGAGAGAGAATATGAACTTTTGGTGATTGTTTCAAGAATATACTGAATGTTAATAAATAATGATTATATAGGAGTGTACATAAAGAAAATATTGTGTACATTGTACATATAAAGTATATTTATAAGCACTTTATATTTCATTATATAATAATATAACAATAAAATATAATATTTATAGGAATATTTGTAATTTAATTGTTTGCTGAGAAAGGATCGGGGCATTTTATGTACAAAGACAGCACTGGCTTTTCAAGCGGTTTTGGGAAGATTCCAGGCAGCGTGCAAATACTGGATGAAAATTATAGTGGTAATTGACGGCGGTTACATTCTTATCGCGAAAACATGTCAAGCGCCTCTATTAAAAATACCGAAGTCCCTGCGGCCTTTGCAAATTTATTGCCTTGACGTGAAAATAATCACATGAGCATTTTATCTTCTCTAGGATGTTCTTGTTAAGAAAATTTCGTCAGAAATCTATCATATAATATTCTCTAAAAAGAAGTTATTTAAAAAATATAATAATTGCAATTATTTTTGAATTTATGAAATATAAATTTTATATAACTTACTAAGAAATCTTGTTACATTTTTTAATGAAATTTTTTTATCTGTAG
Source organism: Tetramorium alpestre (assembly GCA_021460005.1). Classification (NCBI taxonomy): domain Eukaryota; kingdom Metazoa; phylum Arthropoda; class Insecta; order Hymenoptera; family Formicidae; genus Tetramorium; species Tetramorium alpestre. The sequence goes on along the minus strand of JAJVSH010000005.1, from coordinate 2,730,118 downwards.
AATATTTAAGAAAGATTAAACATCCTTTTATTGATTTTCTAATCAATTGGAAATCAACTTGTCCTTAATAGGAATATCCAAGCATTAAAAGTTTTTCAGTTATAAATCAATTATGAAGAAAGAACTTAACGAATATAACTAAAAATATAACTACTTTCAGACGGAGATTAATAGAATTTTAATTTCTAATTTAATTATAGAAACGTGTAGTACTAAAACTTGTGTAATATACATATGTATACATCAATAAGTAATCGTCTCTTTGAAACGAAAAATTGATTTTAGATTTGATTAAAAATTTGTTATTAAAAGGAAAAGTTAACTGTTTATTCCATTTTTTATATATGTCATAAATTTATGGAAATGACATAATGCTAAAAAAAATGTCTATGAAACTAGATCACATCAAACTTACAAAATTTTCCAACATTTTACGAGTAATTTTGTTTCTAAACTTTATTTTTAATGTTATATTTTCAAACACTTTTTAAAAAATATATTTTCATTATATAGTATTATCCATTAAAATAAATGATCTGTTATATTCATTTATGTTATTATTGTACATTTATATTATTATAAACTTACTTTAGACTATTTATAATTCACACCATATTTCAAGCTGAAATATCAACAATTTTATTTGTCATATCTTTCACATATATGTATATGTATTTTAATATAAATATACATATGTTTATTATGGATTTTTTAAACATATTATATATATACACAGCATATACTTAAAATTATCTTTAATTAATTAATTAATCTAATTAATAGAATATACTAATAAAATTTATATTAAAATGCACATATGCACGTGCTACATTAAAACAATCAACTGATATTTTTAAGCTAATTGTTATTAACAAAATTATTTCAATTATTTTTAACAGTATGCTTTAATAGAAATGATTTAATTGTTTTCCGAATAAAGATATTCAATCACATGATGTATCAATCGTTATCTCGAGTGGATTTAGATTCAGATTTATATTGCAAACGATCGCGAACGAACGCGAACGAATGAACAATTAATACTTGCGGCGCTAGTATTCACACTCATTGAAATAAGTTATTCATTCGTGCGTTCGTTTATGCTCATTATGGCTTGATATAGATTCAGCTCTAGGCAACGAGATTTGCCAAACAAAGTGCGAAATTGTACGATAATAACCCGTTCGTTGAAATTAAATCGAAATCCAAATATATGCGGGGCGCGAATTTATTTTAGAAAATGTTAACTACCTAGAGGCGGCAAAATAACTCGGTTGCCGCTTTTACTCGTTTTTGTGGCATGCAGCGTGTCGTTTACATAAGTTTTCACTACCTTTCATTACAGACACCCGAACCGACAGCGATTTTCTGGTAGAAATATCTAAAAAGAATTATCGCGATCAATTGCAAAATCCCATTCGGCTAACGATTCGTAAACGTTTCGAAGCGATTTGAACATTGAAACAGATACGTATTTTACGTTTTTTATTTATTTTCTGTTTTTTATTTATTTCTTATATTATTTGTTAATTACTTTTATGTCATTTAATTGTAATATTTTTACTTACTCGTTACTTTCTTTTATCTCTATATCATTTTGCGTGCATGAGTTTAAAACACTTATTATTATTTTATTTTATTTGAGAATGAAAATGCAGAATAGGAATTATTCGTGAAATTTGGCATTAGCACACTGAAAAAAATTTTGATTGAAAATGGCTGAATTAAAAAATCTTTGTGATCAAATATTCTGCTTTATAATATAAGGATTATAAGTTATAAAGTATTGAGTTTTATTATAATAACCAGAATATTCGATTAATCCTATAAAATTTTCTGATTTGTCCATTTTTAATCAGAATTTTTTTTTTCAGTGTAGCTATTTTTTACGTGCTCGAATTCGAATGTGCCTCGCTTTTCGCACCTTATGTTATATATATATAATTTGCATATTGATATNTGACGTTTCCAGTTTGTGGGCACAAAATACGTCACGAATCGGATGTTTTAGAGAAACGGAAGTGTCGACCGTTCGTTAGTAAAACAGGAGTTTTAATTATATATGTACAATGAAAATTGCATTCTCATTAACATATAACACTGAATATTGATTGTGAACTTTCAGACGATCATGTATTATCCGCCAACTTGACTTTCGTCGCGCCAGCCACTCTTACAATTTTCTGTCATTAACGAAACATCGGCGGCGGCTGCGAGATCGATCCGCGCCCGAGACGGATGACGTCGCGACGCTTTTAATCGGTAAGTACCATCGTAAATAACCTTGTTTTTTTTAATACCCGACTGGCCGCGAAACATAAATTCGTCGTTTGTATATCGGTGATTTCCTTGTACGTGCATCTCGCGAGATTTATTCGATCGGAATTCATCGCACGAGTAGTCCGCATAGCAACGACTACATTTTTGGACATTTTTGCGCTCCGCGATCATTTATCTTCATTTAATCTCGTATATTTATTTATTTATTTATTTATTTATTTTTGTGCGTTCAGGGACGCGGATCCATACTTTCTGACAAAAATTCTACTCGTAATTTTGTATGAATGGAAAATTATTCGATTACGCGACTAGAACTCTATTCTAATTACAAATAGAATTCCAAATTAATTTGTTCTAATTTCTGACGCAATTAGAGATCAAATTATCTAAAATGATTTTTACGCGAGCATCTAATTGTTAAACAATAGTAAAATAAATAGTGAAATAATAGTGAAATATGATCGACATATGAATGCATAATTAGAGAGAATCTCTATCAGAATCAAGGTTATTTTCCCTCCCAGTAAGAATTAATGATCAAATCGATGTCGAATCGAAATATATTGAATCGATGTTTTTTTTATATTGAAAAGGCATCAATTTGATATCAATTAGATGTCTTTTCGATCATTATTTCTCACTGGGATATATTTGTCATTCAAAGTGCGGAAAGTGCAGCGTCGCCGCGACGAAGCGCGTGAAGTTGGCTGCGCACTTTTCGAATTCACTTCATATTTCAGATTTGACTAGCGCTGATGTACGAGCCGTGTCGAGTGTGCGTTGCGGCTTTCCTGCAACGGTACTTTTCCCGCAATTATTTTCGCATCGCGGGAAAACGCCCGTCACACTAATAGCGAAAGTGTCGCGCGGAGTGCTGCGCGATCATAATTTTAATCGTGTTTTCGCGAGCGAGCGTTGTCCAAGTACCACGGAGGAGTAGCAACGACGGGAGGTTGGAGAAGGAGGAGACCTACAAAGAATCAAACGATGGTGGAGCCGCTACGACGGTGAGTTTATAAGTAATTTATTATTTTTATACACATATAATAAATGTATGTATATATCATGATATGACATTTATAATTTTTACGAAAATAATTTTATATTATACGTATATTAATATGTTGAAGTCATAATTTTTTATTTTGGTTATTTTACGCACGCACATAATTGCATATCTATAAGCACGCGCGCGCATACGCACACATAGGCGCGTGCGCAAGGGGACTAGAATTAACAATAATTTACGAAAATAATGGCGTATGTAATACTTTCGAATTTATTATAAGGGAATATAAGGGAAGTCTTTATTTAGAAAAACATAACAGCATCTAAATATAATCGAAACTTTGTGCATTACAATCGTGCCCGGTTTACAACCACGGCGAAACATAACAATATCATAATATAATTGAAACTTTCCGTAATATATTCGAACCTTTTGTATCTCAAAACATAATAAAACAATAAAGTAGAGATAAACATGCAACAAAGATATTTTATATTAAATTGATAAATAACTAAAAAATATTAATACATGTTTCTTGATATTATTACGTTATTATATCAATATTGTTCTTTTGAAATAAAGAAAATAGAAGAATAAATAAAAAAGGAAATATCTAAATTTTAAAATAATTTGTTACTTTTATTATTATATATGTATGTACACACGCGTGCACACTCAAAAAAATATATATACATATAAATATTGATGTTAAATTGTATAATAAACAAGACTTTCATCTTTTTTCTTTTCTAATTGTTTTTTTTTTTTTTTCGTATTTGTACGTAAAAATCTACATATTTTAGATGATTTATAAGTCTCGTTTTTCATATTTAAAACTAAAAGTCTAGTCAATTTTATACAGCATACATTTTTATATATTTATACATTGTGTATATTTCATTTATTTCATTATTTATTTAATGCAGTGATTCACGAAATTAATCAAATTATATCACTGTTACGAATTTCTTTTAAAAATTCATGAACGAAAGATATCTATAATAATAGATATTTATTCGTTTATGTACTGCTAATGATATTGAAAGGATGCCATTTTCGAATCAGTTAGCTAATGAGTTAATTAAATAATTATTGTATAATATACTCGAACAATTTCGTGATCGAATATACTAATAATAAATCTCTTATTATTATCTTTAAATAAGTCTGAATGCATTTTCAGCTTTCTCTGGAAAAATATGCGATTCTTTGAACATATTTGCCAAGTTTTTATAATTTCATATTTTACGTATTTATTCGTTGAATTTCTTGCGTTCGCCATCAAAAGCACCGTAACTTTTTCGAAACCGTCTCTCTGCGCAAATGTGCTCTCCGATTATTCATATCCAATCCCGGCGACAAAACAACCCTCTCGCGCGCTCTCGTTCACCAACCCTCGTTCTCATCTCTGCTGTTCTCTTCCTCGTTCCTCTTCGTTCATCCCCTATCCTTGTCGCTCCGAGAAGTTCCCAAAACAGTGCGACGCCTCCGCGAAAGCATCGTTTCACTGCGGACATCGCGTATTTCCGGGGATTCTCGTGAGTCTTCGATAGGGGTGTATTTAGCGTAAGTGGCGAAATTGTTGCCTCGGTTGCTATGTTATGAAAATATTTTGTAACTTTTATTTTTTTTCTTTAAATTGTTTAAGATTTCGATAATATATAAATTATCCAAAATTAAATTTACTCATTTAAATTTTTCAAATTACGATCTACTAAGACTTTGTTTAAATTTAAAAAATTACACAAATTATCTGTTGTTTAATTTGCAACTTAAAAGTTTTACTTTTAAAAGAATTTTTTTATTTTTAAAAGAAATAATACATTCCAAGTATTCGTAGAATATGGACTTAAAAAATCTATAGATTAGAATTAAATAAGTTTTCAAAGTTACAAGTAGTTTTGAATTTTAGAGAAAAACGTATTATCTTCTTCTAATTACTATCTCATATTCCATGTATTTTTCTATAATTAACACAAAGCAGTGGAGAAAATTTTGAGAATTTCGTTCATCATTTATTTGACAGTGTATTTTAAATGTTTGAAAGCTTTATTGCGTACTCCTTTTACAAAAATTATAAATAAAAGTATCTACCTAAGTATTTACATAAAATCAAAAATCTTAAAATTTTAATCCACACACATTTAAAATAAAAAAAATTGCTACGTTTTCTATTCTTTTTTTTATACGCATGATAAAACTATTTTTAATAACAGTCGCATTTAGAAAAAAAAACAATGGAAGAAAATATGTTGAAGTACTTTTACACGTAGCGATCGAAAGGCAACGTAATTTCTCTAGTCACACTCCTGATCAGCGCTCGCACCCTCTTGGTTTCCATGCGGTGGTGCACTCAGTGCGAATCGCGCAGCCGCCCAAACACCTCGGAGAGGCTGGCCTCGCGTTGCGATCGCGTGCGAAAAAAAAGGGGTAAAAGAAACGGGGGTGCAGAGGGAGTGAGAGAAAGAGGGACAAGGCGAGAAAGGCCACGAGGGTGTCCAGCATCTTCGAAACGGGGGTGCGAGTCACGATATCCGTGGTGCGGGTCCATCGGAGGATGACGTTGCTCGCCGTGGCGTCGCGTGGGCGTCGCGGCCTCGAGATCCGTACCCTCTGGCCCTATTATTGACTCGGGGTTGGTCTGGCGGCCATGACGAGGGGTTGCATTCGCCGCGAGATTGCCAGATGGCGCGGCGTGTGCGGTCCACCCTCCCTGGAATGCTCTCGGTGAGGATCCTGCCGACGCTGTCGAGCCCCACGGGTCCATCCACGACGCTGAGGGCGGCCGACGGCGGCCAGGAAGAACCACGCTCGACGCCGTGCGACGCCGTGAAAGTGTGAGGGTGATCGCGCGCGAGCAGGCGCCGCGGAAGCGTGTCGAAGTGGTGTCGCGCGGGGGCGAAAGCGGTGCGGAAAGTCCATTTCGGAAGGCTGCGTCTGCCGCCGTCCTAGGACGGACGGAGGGCCCGACGGAGGTTCCGTTACGAGGGCGCGGACGCGCGGCATCTCCGGAGGAGTTGGCGCGCGCGGGCGGCAAGCGGGAGGAGGGCCGAAGGGGGTTGCCGGAAGTCTGGCGCTCGGCGGACCGGAACCGAGCGGGACCGAGCCTGGCGGAGCGAAACGCAAGTCGGCCCTCGGGAGTGCCGTCCACCATTTTGGCTGCGCGGAGGTTATTCCGTGTTCCTCGCGAAGACGTCGGGACGATCCTCTCTCGGAGTGATCTCTCTCTCTTTTCCTCTCTCGCTCTTCCTCATCCATCCCCTTTCTCTCCCGTCTCCCCGTTTCGGGACGGAGCTCCCCCGGCGAGCGGGAAAGAGCGAGTGGCTTCCGGGGAGGAATCGGTGTCGCGACGTCGCTCGCACGAGGGATCAGCTGGATCGCCCTGCCGTCGTCCTAGCGCGTCGTCGGGAAAGCCCTGGGACGTTCCCGACGCCGCGGGACTGGAGCCATTTTTATGCACTGCATGCCGGGAGGAGCGGCTTTCCCGCTGGAAACTGGGTTATCGCGTCGCTTCCGCTCGAATTCCTGCTCCGCTTGTCACCCGGAGGCTCGGTAGTTTCGTGCTCCCTGAAAAGCGTGCCCCCTGCCCCGTGTCGGGATAGAATTATATACGCGCGTTATGCCGATATACGGCTGCCTGAGTGAAGGAAATCTGTGCAGATAGGAGAGGCGGTGGGTTCGACGATGAGGAAAAGTGCTGCGTCAAGTGACTAACAGTTGTCGGGGATGAAGAGGCGTGGATTTGTACGTTGATGCGATAGAGCGTGTGCCCCTCGATGGATTCATCGCGACTTTTTGTGCGGGAATAGAAACGGCGTGCATCTACACGTACGAGGGAAACGTGTGTCTGGATTTTAGGTGATGGTGGGACACGGTGCGGATTAGACTTGATGGATCGTAAGAGCCGTCGAGGAATATCATGCGGGAAAAGGAAAAGTGTCGGATTAGTCGATGAAGAATAGACTGTGCTTTCTTTCTCCTCTCGGCGGACTTCTCGGGGGAGTATTATGCGGGCAGATGGGGATTCGTGTGTTAATAGTGTAGAAATGTTGCCCAGACACTTGAGACTAGCTATATTGAGGGTGGCAGTAATTGATCTGGGTTGAAGTTGCCAAAGAGAGAACCGTGCAGAGGTGCGCATCTGCGTGCTAGTTGATTTGGCGGACTCATCGTGGAAAATTGCGCAGGTGAAACAGACTGGATCGGTTCACTTAAGGGGGATAAACGCGATTGAGTTCAGGGGTGCGTGAAAGCCGTGTACGGATTTTGTAGCTCGGTGGACTTGCTGAGGAATATCGGGCAAGTAGTAAAGGCTGAATTTAGGCAGACAAACGCCGAGAATCAAGACTGTACGCGAATACAATTAATATTTATACCGGGGAATATTGTGCGGGGATAAAAAGGCGTGGATTCGTGTATCGAGCGAGGAAATGAGTGTGATACCTACGTTCGATGAGAAAATATTTCGTGATTGGCTCTTATTGAGAAGGGTTTCGAAAGGGAGAAGTAATGCGACACTGTGTTCAATATTGACTGATTATTACAATGAAATCGTGCAGCGGAGATATTCCTCGAGAAAGAAGAATGTAAATTTGTGTTTTCCATTTGTTGAAAAATATGATGAGCTAATATCCTCCACCAAGAGAGTTACAGACCTCGTCCTGCTGAAAGAAACCGCAAGTCCTTACCAAAAGAAAGGGAGATCCTTTGAGTTAAGATATAATGTATCATATATGGATCGCGTAAGAGAATTGCGTGCTCCAGAAAATTGAGATTCGTGGAAAATCCTCGTTTGAAGAAGTATCCTTTAGAAAGTATTGAGGGCGATTGTGAGTTCTGTCCGCTGGAACAAAATCCTCTCCCTTCCGAGCTGAAGAATCCTCCCTGTTAAAAAAAAAGTTGTGAAGTTTGCACGCCGAGGAAAACTGGGGATTCCATTCGCACGAAAAATGTCTTCTACATGTCGAAGTAAACCGTTGACTGTTCCCCTTAGAAGATAAATTCGCCCGTCAAGGAACATCACGAATCGTTCTTGTTTAAGGAATATCGCTTCTATCGGAAAAAAAATTGTGATGTGTAAATTCGTGAGGATATAATGAATACTTCTCCACGATTTTAAGCGAGAGATCTTTCTAGCGGTGGGGGATGCATTATCAGATGAAGAAATTTCTCATGGAAGAATGCAGGAAAATTTGAAGGATTCGCGAGAGAGGGACGATCGCTAAAGGATCTGCGAGTCTCATGGAGTGGCAATCGATGGAGCTTGATGGAAGGAGGATGAATCTGACGAGTCCCGCTCGAAAAAGTCGCCAAATGTATTATTCTTCCAAGGACATGGCCAGAAATTAGTCCGACAGATTCCGTCGGGAACGATGGAGATCGAGTGATTTCGGCAGAGGACCGAGTAGTTTTAGATGTTTTGTATGAGCCAGTGAGATCGATCGATGCGTCAATTGTTAGTGCTTCGGAAAGTGTTCTCCCGATTTTTCTCGCCAAAGGATTACGCGTGGCGACCGGATCTCACCGTTTCACGAGACGTGAGTATCCTATCACGCCATTTTGTCTCATCGAGATAAGTGTATGTAAGGATTAATTGAAGAGGTCTTTACAGAAAGGACGTGAGAAAGTCGAATCAGTAAAAAAGGGGTTTAATCCGTTAAAAAGTCAAATAAAAGTCCATAAAAAATTTTTGTTTTTATGACATATTTTTTTATGTAGATATCATATATTGAAAAAGATTTCTGTTTTTATTATTGCAAGATCAATAATAAAGTGAGATAGTTATAGAAGATCTATTTACAATTGGATTGATTATATATTTATATTTTAGTTTTTATTAGACAAGCATAATTTGATAAAATAATGAAATAATTAATTTTTTTAACTGTAAATGTTGTGTATCGTAAATTATTTAATTTAAAATTAAAGGACAAAAAGAATAACATGCGATAGAACGGTTATTTTGCAGGTCAATTAATTTGCAGAATCTCGTAACAATGATAGGATTATTTAAATTCAATTGTAAAATTTCGTGTAAATATAGCATATATTATTTGCAAAAAGATTTCTGCAAGTATTTGTAGAAAAATGAAACACTGTTTTTATAAACGGGCCAATGTACTATATATTTTAATATGAACGATGTTTTCTTTCGGGGCAATATTTTTCAGTGTAAAAAAAATAACAAAGTTTTTTTTAACCAATATTTTTTTTAGAAACATTGTATTTCCAACATTGTGCAGTAGAAAAGAATCTATCTCAAATTTGCGTAGAAAGAACTGTTAGTATTTACAATAACGAGCGTAAATCTATTTTTTACAAATTGTTATTGTTTATATGTCGCTTTATATGTCGCTTTAATGATGTGTATATCGCGACGATAAAGTTTAAAGAATTAAAGAATAACAATCGGAGTAATCACGAGTTTTATGCGAAAAGCGTTGAAATGGCATCTGCGAGATAAACAGCAACTTAAATTTTGGAGTTTTCCCTCGAGAGGAGGGCTGGACGAGGGGGGGTGGGGGAGCGTGACGGAGGTAAAAGAGCACGGCCGAAACAGGGTCAGGAATCAGTACGGTGGTAACCTGCAGCCCCCATCTCACCCCCATGCACCGGTACATAGAGCTTGAGGAAAGCGCTAACCTACATGCTCATTCGTACGGCAAATCATATTCAGTTCGTAAAATGAAAACCACCCGCGATGCACACGCCATCGCATCCGTTTCTGTCTCCCTCTTGCCTCCCTCCTAGCGGCTGGCACGATGGAGAGAATCGCCTTTCAGAGGAAATCCGCGAAGGCTTGATTCCAAGCGAAGTCTCTCTTCTCTGGAAGTCTCCCCGTATATACATACAGTTAGAAACTTTAACGTACCGAAATATCATTAATGTTAAGAATTTTAAAAACTTTCCGTTCTTTACTCAAACTTTCTTTATTCAATTTATATACAAATTAAACGTTTAATTTACATAATATTATATATTATATAATGCATATCTCTTTTACATTACATTATTTTTTCTTATATTTAATTTTTTTTTTAAATATTTATTTAAAATTATTTAAAAAAATTGTTTTTAAATATTACAATTTTTTTATTATTATTACAGTCGCATTCTGACGCGGAAAAAGCAGATTCCTGAAAACTGTTACTAGGTACATTACTTTTACCAATGCAATTAATAAAATATGAAATAATAAATAACAAAATTAAAAAAAATAAAATCTAATTAAACTTTGGTTAACAGACGGAAAACGTGCTTTGTATCTCATGCTATATGTATTGTTAAATGTGTTGTTATATGTGTTGTTAAATATCAGAAAATACGTCAAGTAGCAAAAAATGTATAAAGGATATTAATATCACGATAGAAAATGAAGAATGGCAATCTATATTAAATAGTTTCTTTAGGTACATATCATACTTGTCTCTCTGATGTGGTTAATAATATAATTTAATATGTACTGTACTTTATTTTGTGAGAAAATAGAAAAAAAATCGATGAGAGTTCTGTGTCGTGTCTCTTTTCGAATGCGCTCGCGCGCGCGTGCATTTAAATAACATTAATATCCGATTGTACTTTGCATTTTTTTTTCCCTGGCATTTACGTAGGTAACAAAATCTTCTGCACAATTAGTAAACTTGACGCAAATGTAGGAAGAACTTAATTAGAGAGAAGAAAATAAGTAAGCTAATTTACAATAAAAGAGAGCAGACTCCCAGTTAAACATTAACAGGGTAAACTAGAGTTTGCAACAAGAGTCCCGTGCATAATATTTTTCCCAAAATAACGATCTCATCGCGGAACTAATTACCGTATAATTCCCATCGGTCTCATTAATATTTGTTTGCCACTCGATATTTATTTTATTAATTGTTATTAATCAGCGGACCGGTAATACAGCACTGCGTATCCTCCGCGGGGAGCATATAAATTTGTTATTAAAAGCAGATTTGTGTTTTATGTTAAATCACGCGTAACGATATCATTAACAGTAGTTATTATTCGAAAAACATCGATGACAGGAAGATCAATCTAGGTAAAACGGAAATGAACCGAGCGAATGATAAATTTAATTATATAATACGGCAAAACAATTATTATCTAATAATAAGATCTTGGTAGAATTATAAATATGTTGCTTTCTCAGCCATAAGCGATTACAAAGTAAAACGCAAGGTTTTTTAATCAAATGACTAAACTTTTATCGAAATTCGCAGATATTACTTTTTTCTTTTAATTCTAAGTATACTTAAATACAAATTATTTGAAACATTTAAAAATTAAGATAAGTAATTACGTTTTTTTTTTTTTCAAAGTTTTCGCTAAACGAAATCGAGTTTGACTGGACGAAAACTTTTGGTACTGCTGTTTTGACTCGTTCCTTCTGGTACGCTCTGTATAGATAATGTCTAAGTTGAAAATCAATAACTGATGGAACGATTCGTCTTCGACGGCGGTGTTGAACCTAGAACGAGGGAAAAGAGGAATGGGGGGAGAGAACGCAAGTGGCGATGATCGCACTTCTTTCAGCATCGAGATCATTACGGTGGTGATTTGTGGCGCCATTAGAGAGGCGCACCCGAAATGCGTTTCTGAAAAGCGGAGGTCCGAAATTAATCGTCGGTGCCCGGCGTGAGGGGCGAGGGCAGCATAAATTCCGGGCAATCCGCTATGTGCCGGAGAAATTTTTCGTTGCCTCGGCCGAAATGGTCGAAATTCACGTTTCGAAACGAAAAGTTTCTTCGGACGGACAGAGCGCGCGTTTACTGCTGATCTATCATCTTTGTAAAGTTAGCACTTCATTTCTCAGAATCTTGATATAACTGACAAGTTAATTCTTTCCCAAAGAATTATAGAATTCTTGACACATTTTAAAGAAAGTTCCAGCAACTACATATACATTCAAAACGGAGATCCAAAAGTATGGGGTGTCAGTTTTATATTTTTGTTAATTTTGTTAATAACTTTTTTAATTTTAATTAAGATTGACTTGAGTTACGGCGTTTTTTTCGATTGAATCGTGATAAAATTTTGGTGTCGTTTAGAATTCCTAAATAAATAATCCCAGTTTATAAAAAAATCCAATAAATAAAATTTAATTTAATTAATAGCATTGCTATTAATAAGATACCATTGAAATATTTAAATTATAAAATTTAAAGCAGATATATTCTCTCACGTGATAAAATATGGCTAAATGTAAATTAAGATTATTGAATTTAGATTATTAAATGTAGAAATTATTGGGATATAAACGAAAGCATTATTAATATTTTATTTGTCGTAAAGTAAACTTTTATGCTAATTTTATTATGAGAGTAGAATTTATTTTACAAATTATCTAGGACGAACTAAAATGAATGTGATTTAAACCGAAACAGGACTCGACATTAGGATTTGGGATAATCCTGGAAAATCCAGTATGTCTGATAAATTTGTAACAGTTTGTCAGTATATAATCAAAATGGAGCACGTAAATCTTTTTGGATTTACAGTAAATGGAAAAGCGAAAGAATCATATTTTACTTTTTCTGCATACTTTTTTACAAGTATTTTTTAAATACTTTATTGCTGATATTTAATGATAATTTAATGTATGTTAGATAAAGATTATTCTATAATGGTTAAAAATGTAATAAGCTTATGACTTACAATTTCTATTATTTTATTATTGTCGTTCGGAGAGATAAAGAATTGTAATTTTAATATCTGGAATTAAGAAAAACGGGAATTAGGAAACTGTTGCCACTCTTTTTTTCTCCCTTAATAATTTTGCTACAATACATATTAATATTATAATACAAATTAAATGTTACGTAATATTTGTTTCTAATTAACACTATCATTAATTATCATTATCATTAATTTATTGTCTTGATATAATTGTTCTTTTCAAATGAAAGCAGAAATCTGATATTTTTTAATAAGTATTAAAAATCGAAGTGTATAAAAAATGTAAAAGTGCGAATTAACGGGAGGGCGAAATTTTAATCATTCGCAGTTGCGTTTTTCTGCGGCGTCGTGCATCGCGCTCGTAACTTTAAGAAAGTATAACGACGGCCGATGCACACGGAAGAATTGATTTAGTATTGTGTGCCGTAAAGTAGCAACGGTGACCCCTTTTCTCCAGTGAAATCGATATACACACTTCGATACACACGCACGCGTTACCTAAGCTCACGTGTACCCTCACAGGTCCACCGGACGCACACAAGTGCACACATATAGGTAGTGCATATACCCCTCGAATGCCCGATCTATTTCGCTTCCTCTCTCGTCGCTCTCTTCTACCTGTCTTCCCTGAATTAAAATGTCGGCTGAAAGAGCCCTTCAACTCTGCATCGTAATCTATATAGTGCACTGCTCCATATTTTGCGTCTAAACGAATAAACTTAGGCCGAATTTAGGAAGAGAGTATGTTCGAAGTAAAAGCGAAGATGAAAATTTCTTTTCACGATGTAAAAATTTGTAGGTCTCGAATTATTCTATTATTTTATTATTTTATTATTTGTCGCTTGATAATTGATAAAGTTCATAACAATGTTTATTAGNTGTATTTTCTCCTCTCTTTTTTATGGTTATATAATAAATAATACACATTATGTATTATTGAAATAATGGAAACATTGATTATTTGCAAGGAATATTAATGTTCCTTCTGAATTATTTAATTATACTTGGGGATTAATTATTATATTATCTGAATAAGTAAAAATACATGAAAGAAGAATAACACATAAATAAATGTTTGCGAGAATGCACTCTATATTAGTTGTTATTAAAAATAGAAAAAGTTATATGGCAATGAAAACCTGATATTTCAGTCCTAGTTTGAAAATAGTTGGGAGAAAAGCGGTGCTCACTTTTTAAAATAGAAAATGTGACGTTTATGGAAAAGAGCGCGATTTCTAGGTAAGCTAAACAAAAGACTGTTCGTTATCCGTACTCAAAGTCAGTATAATGGCGTGACGTGTTTAGTACGGAAAAATGAGGAAATTTTCAAAAATGTGTTCCGGTTTTTTTTACCCCTTTCTCGAATTTACCTGAAATTTCCCGCCGCTAATGGCATTGAGACTGGAGTCCCCGAGCTGTCCGAAGATATTTCATGGTGATTCACGGGCACATCCTGCAGGACCGGTAATATTCCCGGTGCCGGGAGAGGTGGGAAGGGTAGGAGGGAAGGGGGAGAGACGCGACAGCCACCCCCCGATGTAAATCACCCCCCGCTCTTGTCGGCCGGAGGGCGAGCAAAGTGGATGGGAAAGCCCAGGACGTCTCTCTTCCCGAAAAATAATTCCGACGAGCCGGCTTTTCCATTAAAAAGTTTGATTCGCGGATTCGTAGTCGGCATACCTAACCTAACCTCACGGAAGAAGAGAAGTTTGTCGTTCGTCTTGGAAGTGCAAGGTGGAGAAGAACGGGGGGATGACGGAGACTCTTTGGCCATTTTTCGAAGTCCGTTTTATCTTTTGTTTCTGTAATGTTGCGAGCATGTTGCGAAGTGTATTTTCGTTTAAAATTCTGCAACTTTCGAGGTACACCGTGGCCATATTGGACGGTGACGTCAGAAACGAGAAATCGCGCGTCATGCTTCCTTGCGATGAACAAAGTCAAAATACTGAGATATTGAGATACAGAGAAGGAAACTAGAAGTTTCTCCACGTATTAATTTTATATTTTCAACCTGATAAATATGATGTCAATGATCGAATTGTAAAATATAGTTTGTGCTATAAGATTTAATTTATTATTAATTTTATAAAACGTAATTTGCCTTTTATTATAAAATATATAAAGTATACAAGTAATTAATTTTTCTGATATTTAAACATTGATGCTCGATTTAGATTTTTAATTTTTTTTTCAGTTAGAGAATTATATCCAGATCTCCTTATGTTTGTAAAATAATTCAAATTTTTTACATTTACTTTTTTGTCAACTTTAAACGCGGAGTGATTCAAAATTTCATTAATTTTTTTTTTTGAGCATTTTCGAGTGATGAAAAACATCAAAATTCTTTTTGTTTGATTTGCATATTGGCCAAATATCTTTCTTGATTTATACTTTGGATAGAAAACGGAAAATAGAAATTCTTTACAAACTACTACAGAAAAATTAAAAGTTTTGAAAGATTTTTTCGAAAGAAAGTAGATAGTACAAGTATTTGTTCTAGTTAGTTAAACGTTAAATTTTGACGATATTCGTTTCCGCGGAATTAGAGCTTCCTCTTTCATTTCCCCGAATACCTCGGTACTTACGGTGTCTTTTCACCCCTTTACCGTCCAACACCATCTCCGGGTCAATTTGAGGGAAGAGGTGCGCGGCCGTCAAAGTCCCGTCTAACTTTAAACGACTTCGAACCTCCGGCACCTTCTCGTCGTCAGGACGAGAGGCGTCATTCTTGTCGTCCTTGTCGTTCTCATCGTTGTCGTAGGCGCCGGCCTCTCTTCGCAATAGCACAGTTTGCAAAGTCGCGATGGTCGCTGATAAAAGTTACGTCATTTACTTCTTAGCCTTCACTTCTTCTCCCTTTTACGCTTCCTCAAGCAAAGGGTATGAGAGATGTATAGGATACTAGGTATGGACCGAAAAATGAAAATAAAAAATTCAAAGGAAGGACGGCAGTTTTGTTAAAGTACTTTGGATTAAATTCTCTGAATATTAAAATACCACAAATATAAAATACAAAATGTTTTGCAAGTTTTGCATTTTTAGAACTTCTCATAAAAAGATATAACTAGAATCATCATTTTTATTTACTTTGTTATTGCATTATTTTGCGATATTTTTACGACTTTTATGTCAAACACAATTTCCTGTGTTATTTTTAAGATAATTTTTGTATAGTAAACTTTCAAATGGACTTTTACTAAAGTTTTAGCTATATTTGTTATTAACTTTAAAGTTTTCAATATTATTTTTTTATTGTATTTATAAAAATTGTACTATATTATACAAAGTTAATAATACAATAGAAAAAATTTATTACATTATTGTATTAAGGTAAAAATGTTTTCATAAAAGTAATTTAATATAAAAAAATGAATAATAATTTTGTTATAATATCTCATATCCTAAATATTAAATAAATTTTTAATATTACGGATATTAAAAAATATGTATATGTATACTGTGTAATATACTTGTTTTCATTGCTTTTAATAAATATGTAGAATATTAACAATATTAAAATACGGAATTATAGCAATATCTATATTTTTAATTTAAGTTAGTTAGTGAAGACACGTTTGCTCAAATCTTAATGATATATCTTAATGCAAAATTTAGTAATTTGTTATTTTTATATTATTATAATTTTATACACAAATGTAGTTTATTAAATCTAATAAAAAAATCTTTAGTCTACTGTTAAAATTACGATCTCGGTACAAATTGCTATTATTTAAGAATACTTTTATAGTTTTGACCGATGTTATTGTTGGCCAATGTTACTGTATAATTCAAATTTAAAAAATTTAAAAACTGACTTTAGCTTGACAAAGGAGTGTGCAAAGTGAAATGCGGATGATGGGGATGGAGTGGGAAACATCGTTCACCGGAGACACTCAGCCTTTGCGGCGGGATGATGAGGAGTGCAGGGGACGAAATAATGTAGAGGATAATGCAACCGAGTTTATTGCACTCCGGGAAACGATGTCCTCTCGCATTGTCTCCAAGGATCCGAATATTCCGTTTGCCGTTGACCGAATTTATGTCGACAATACAATCAAAATAGTTTCATATGCGAGAATTTGATTTATTTACTGTAAAACTGAATTGATGAATTTGGGGATATAAAATATTCCAACATAGATGCTTTTCGAGATGCTCAAAAAGATAGGTTTTTTTTTTTTAAAAAGAGAAGTTTTTGATTTCTTTTATTCATTACGCCATAAATATTGATGAGGAAATATCCATTGCAAGTTAACCGAAGAAGTTTAGCAAAAAAATAAAAAATAAAAAAATAAGCGTTTGATGCTTTTGAAATACTTTGTATACTAAATGATTAAGATGTGATATACGCAACGTACACTGGAATGACAAGGGTGCTTTTTGGTGGTTGCAGAATCTCTGGTATGCGTAGTACGGGCGTAGGGCTCGTTCCGGGACTAGTGAAGGGATCAAAGGAGGGTCGTCTGGCCGCTCTCGAGCGGTTCGAGGGCCGGTGAGCACGAAAGGGCGAGCAACCACCTTGCCGACGACCAGCAACCCTCCCGTCCGTCACTGTCGACGAACAACAGAACAGGTTCGTACATATCTCCTGTAATCAAATTGTGCGTGAATCATCGATATCATCTCGCAACTCGATCTGCCAATAGGCGGAATTAATACCTCTTATCTTGAAAATTTATGTAATTGGAAATGTAACTTCAAACAAATTATTTTCACACTTATGTGGATGAATTAATTTCAATACAGCGTTGAATAATTTTTGTAAATAATTTTTCATCTATTTATAAGTATCTCTTATGAATAGATGATACCTTTTTACGTCATTCGCGATAGTTTTTACATCGGTTGCAAGGAACAAATTAAACTATTGCTAGACAAAGATATATATGAATTATGATGTCGACCTACACGTGCAGGCTGACATCTCACGTGGCTTTGAGGGCAGAATCGATCCCTTTCGAGTGGATGTTTGCGTTGAGAATCGCGGAATGCGAAACGGGTTGGAAAAGTACCGAAAACTTCGGGCGAAGAAGGGCTTATCTCGATGCATAAGGGGAAGGAGGTATTCTATTATACGTTTCTAATGGAGGGTGCCTGATCGCTCGGTTAGATGCATTGTAAACAGAGCTATTTGTCAGAGGCATCGTCGCATCGTCTATCCGTAGGAAGTTTTTGAAGGGCGTTCTTAAACATGAAATCATAGGGGATGATTAAATCGGTGTTACGTTGTTTTAATAAAATTTTTATTAAAATATTATATTTTAATATCCTGAGAAATCTGTTTAATGATATTATCTTTTTTTTTTTTAAATAAGAACTTCACCATCTCTGGTTCTCATTTTCTTCACAAGTCGTTTTTTCCAATAAAATATGTATTGGATTTTATAATTAAATACGTTATAATTAAATGTATTATTATAATTACATAATTATATTATGTTTTGTAATGAGATACGATTTTAGATATTCTATAATTTAATACATACATATATTAAAATTTAATAGTCTAATCAAAATTCAATATCAACTTTAAAGATTAAAAATTACTTTATTCTTTTTACTAACAGTTTGCAAGTAAATACAGAAAAGAACGTGGACTGGACAATTAAAATTTATGTGTTACATAATAGACAAATATTATTTCGGAAGTTGCGCCATGCTATATCAAAATGACGAAAGTCAGCTGTTCTTTCGAAAGCCTTGTTGACCATGTTATTGTCCCGGGTTTTTATCTCCACGTTGCTAAATGCGATGGCAGGCTTTCGGGAAAACTTTTCCATCCTCTCCGATGATTTAAAGCGGTCAGACGTTTTTTGTTCCGCTTCAAGTACGCGAGGGGATGAGGATCGCGAAGTTCCGGAAGTAGATCGGCTCGGTATACACTGGCGACTGTTTGAACTTGTCGAAGAATGTCGAGGTCCACAAAGACACACCAGCCATCGAATGGAGGATCACGGGAGTTGGAACTTGTGCGGAACCCCTCGGGCAGGACCATACCGTAGAAACTCGTGCCTTACTACGCATTTCTCAAAGCGCATTCAAAGAGCAGTTGCATTGTTTCTGCGAATTGTTACAATGAGTTACAATGAACGTAAACTTCTATTATTGAATATTATTAATATTCACGGTTAGGCAAATTGCGGAACAAAGTCACTGCGATATTTCGATCGTTCTGGTTTAAAGTAATTAATTTTATTTCTACGAGAGAGAATATTTCAAATTAGTCATTTTATGAGATACAAATAATATGTGACTTTAATAAAATTATACAAAAAGTTATTTAAAAAATATAAAATTACATGAAATTTAAATATAATTAAATATAAATATAATTAAAACATAATTATACAAAACTAATGTGTAATATGGAAAAAACAAAAATAAAAATTAATGGAATTGAAATAATTAAATATAAAAGAATGATATTTTTTTTTAGTATATTATTTGACTTGAAACGAAACTAATAATATTATTGAATATATTATTAAATTCATTAAACTTTGTGAAAAAGAATGATGAAAATGGAATAATATTAAATTGAAAGTCTGGAATACAAGGGAAAAACCAAAAGTGGTACGGGATGATGTAGAACTAAAATGATGTTAAAATTGAAACAAAATTACGCCGCCTACAAGGGCGAACGAAAAATAATGGAACGGAATTCTCTCCCCGGAGCGCGGTGCACGCGTTTCGAGATTTCTCGGCGACCAGTCACGCTCATCGTTCAACCCTATCTTCCCGAGAATGATTTATCTACCCCATGAGAGGGTCAGGATGATCAATCTATATCAATCGCAACTGCGTGATAAAACCAAAAGCAATTTCTTCCGCGGAGATAACGGCTTGTCTTCTCAACTAGCCTCGTGGATGGGTTAGCGACACGAAACCTGCCTGTCTCTGCCCTAAAAATCATCCTCCTCGGTAATGCTTTTATCGTATACTCCTCGCATGCAACGCCGATCCGTTTATTTATTTATTCATTCAGAATCCATATTTACAAAGATACAGTCTAAACATTTTATTGATCTAAATGGATGGATAGATATGTAGATAAATAAACAGATATATAAATGGGCAAATAAAATTTTTATTCCGAAACTGGAACACGCAAAGGCATCGCAGTATTGATACAGACTGTATTACGTCTGAGAAATTCGTTCTCGGGAAGACGTGTGTAATAATAACGCTTTGAAATAAAGACCGATATGTAAAAAAAAAACTCTTGAACGAGTAAAAACTTGTTTTCGAAATGTTATTTTCGAAGAGATTTCAGACGCGAACTTTTCGAAATGAAGTTCCGCGAAATTCGCTATCGCGAATTCCCGATGCGATCCGGCAAAGGATTACATAGTACGAAAACCGAGTTCCGAAACGATCACGGCATTTCTTTCTGCGACATCTTCTTAGACTACTTCAACCCCTTTTAAAGGCTCATAATCGTCGGCGCTCCTCATTAATTAATGAAAATAATTGGCCGACGAGGAGCGGCAGACGTCGCAGTCTTTCTGCGATAAGGATTCGCGACAACTCGAAGAGTCTCAAGGGGATAAGGGCGACAATGCAGGCGGGGCGCTCGGCTAGTTTTTTCGAGAGGGAGGAAAGGGGGAGGGCAAAGAGATAGGATGATGGTGGGAGATCAGAAGAGACGGGGTGGAAATTCATTTCCTTAATGGAGGCTGTAGTACTATATACCTAACCGACGGTGACTAAACAACCCCTCCCTTCTTCGTTTCTCACCCAACCATCCGATATGATATACGCGATACTCCGCCGAAAGGATCTCGGTTGAATAATTATGCAGGATGTTGCCCTGTCGCTTAGATTCGGTGTCCCGAGAGTGGTAAACGGAAACTGAGATATGTTTTCGAAAGATATTTTGCAGCGTCGAGGTGTTATTTTTATAATACTCGCTATATGATTTTTTTGTCAAGCACAACTCGCGAGCAAATTCTGTAAAAACTCTGTGTGAGGAGAAATAATTCAATCTTGATGTCTCGCAGCGGTGATTCGCGATTTATAGCGGTGATTTGAAATTTATAGTTCTAGATTGAATGCCGTTCGTATTATTCCTATTATAGTACGACAGGCTTCGGAAATATTTTGGGGGTTGCAGTGCGTGTTGTGATAATGCAGTAATAAGGGGAATGAGAACTACTATAGTACTTGACGAGAGTATGTAATTAAATACGGCCAAATCTGAGCTGGTTATGCAAAAGCCGCATCCGCGAGATGTAATCGCGCGGAATATAATGTGCCGTGCTGGCGATAAATAATATCGCGGAAAAGGAGATGGGTGAAAGAGCCGGTTGGGGGTCGGGAAACGGGAACGGTACCGTCGGCTGTCGCGGCCATTAATCAGATGAATTAATTGCGCTCATTAACGAGCCACACTATGGGCGCGATGGGAAAATGACTTTTTGTCACCGTTGTTGTCGCCGCGCCAGGAATTTCCTGCTTGTTGCATTTCCTTGCTTTTCGATAAGAATGTTAACTCACAGAGGTATAGATATTAAAAATTTTTTAATTTTATACACGCATTATGAGAAGAAGCTAAAGCGCTTTGCACTTCTATATTTTATTATTCTTGTTATTTTATCCATTTTGTGATTCGGCTTCTTTTAATTAATTAATTAATTAATTAACGTATTTTTGATAATACAATTCAAATGCTAATTATTTTTTGAAAGAGTTAATTTTATTAATAAGTACATTTTTATAAGAATATTAAACATACTTTAATAATAATATTAAATAGATGTAATAGTTATTTAAAGATTGAACTTTGAAAACATGTATCTTACATTTATCTTTTAATAAGATAATGATAAATGATATCATTATAGAAAATAGAATATATGTAGATGTTTCGGATTTAATTTTCAAAGTAAGTTACGCAGAAAGGTAATTATTGCTCCAGGTTTCTTCAATAATTCAGTGTAATGCAGGCTGCAGTTGTTAATAAAATATAGATATCTGTGGCTGTAAAATTTTAAGTTTCTTATAACTTTACATTCTCTTCCATAACTTATGACTGCAATAGATAGTAGATATTTTTTGTTTTTATTTCAGTCTGAATTAAAAGCTGTTTAAAAATGTAATCGTTCCATTCGATCCTGATACATCGGCGGCATAATCTGCCTCAATTATCTGCTCTACCCGCTCGCATTTCGTATTTTAATTCTTTCATATTCCGGCCTATCGCGTGACGTATTTTTCCGTCGTAAAGTGCCCCGACTATTGGCAAATAAACGTTGCATCTCGCTCGCGCGACTTTTTATCAGGCGATAAAATGTTTAACGGCTACCCGTTCCCTCTCCTCGTATCTTCCGCGGCGCTGCGGAATTCATTTTCCTCCAGTTTGTCGAAGGGGCTGCAAAAAAGCACGGGGATGAAATATGAATCCCGCCGTCGAAAAATTCCTGCGAGACGCGGAGGGACACACAAAGAA
Source organism: Tetramorium alpestre (assembly GCA_021460005.1). Taxonomy (NCBI): domain Eukaryota; kingdom Metazoa; phylum Arthropoda; class Insecta; order Hymenoptera; family Formicidae; genus Tetramorium; species Tetramorium alpestre. The sequence goes on along the minus strand of JAJVSH010000005.1, from coordinate 2,707,706 downwards.
CGGAGAGGAAGACGAGTCGTAAAACGAATAAAGAGCCGGAAGGGTCGGGAAAATAACACGCAAATTTCCGGGCGGAATTTGCGATCGGCAGTCGAGTTTCTCGCGCGCGCATAAAACCACGTCCGTTCCGATTTTATCGATTTTATCGGAGCAATTATTTGATAATTATTGCGGATAAATCGATTAACGTAAATTGATGTATGATTGACACATAAATTATCGCTTGATAACAATTCTCCGAGAAAATTACTTGTTGAGATATTAATTTACCATTAAATTATTCGTTTGTTTATTATCAGTCATACTGGACGAGCTTTTCAAGAAGGATTGAAAGCGCAAGACTCGAATAATAATGTCGGCTAATTGAGAAGCGAGTTAATTATTTCTTGAATTCCGATCGATAACGTCGTGGGACGTGGGTAATTAAAATAAACAACTTCAGGATACCTGTCCCATTCAAATGCAAGGCTTTCAAATAAAATTGTGATGCAACTAAAAGTAAGTTATACTCGCAAGCTTCGAAAGCTTTATAAACGAAGACGGGAAGCGGAAGTGCCGCGAGGGAAGAAGGTTGAGGATCGTGAGAGTGAAAGAAAGGACTTGGGCTTTATAACGAATACTTCGAGATTTAACGGCGAAGAAATAATGGCGAGATATCTGTTTTGTTAGACTTGTTAGGAAAAGTCAAGTAATTAGCGGGTCTTTAAACAATTCCTCGAGTATCCCGAGACAAATTTTCCTATAATTTTTAACGCAGTAAAAAGGCAAGAATAATGCGATCGATTCCTTCTAGATATTTCTATCTGAAATCCGTTTGTAATTTTAATCGTCGTGCAATGCGAAAAAACATCGTGAAAAACATATAAATTGAAAAAATCAGAGGAATACATAAAAAATACAGAATATTCATACGAGATGTATTAAAATGTATACAAACACATCAGAGGATACACGATATAAAAATTACTCAAAACAGAAACGCATTTCGGATTTTTATCTTGAAATCTGACATACATAAATTACATATGGTCCAAAGTGGGTTTTAGAAAAGAGAGTAAAAATAAAATTTAACAGATTTATTCCTCATAGATAAACGACAATAAATATACAATACAAATGTGAATTAATAAAATAATTTGTTCGTTATTTGTGTTTAATTAATAATTAAAAATGACAGTAAAAAGCGGGCGCGTTTAATGATCGGGAATTTACGGCAGAGTTGAGTACGTTCAGTTAAAGACGGAATTATACGCCGCTAATTAGAGGATTGCGATATTGACCGTTCTATCGGCGCAGCTTCGTTAATCCGGGAATAATCCGGGATCGGGCCACCAATTTGCGCTCGAGTCGACAAAGTGCTGATCGTTCAGCTGCTTGAAAGGCTCGAAGGAATCGAATTTTGCGTTGATCGGCCGCGAGATGGGCCGATAGGTCAGGGAGAATTAATTCCTTCTTGTTCGCTCGATGGCCGCTCACTCTCGTGCGAGTTAGGACTCTCGATGTCCGCCACGTCCTCGATGTCAAAGACATGCTTTATCTCGAAACGCCGATGACGAACGCGCCCGCGCGACGTTTCGAGAATCGGCGTCGGAAAATAACGTTAAATTCTGGACGGATCGCCGGTGCCCCGAGATTCTGTATCTGACAATTGTAGGACATCGCATTTGTCGGGGGCTGCGTTTCTAAGAGCGAGAAGAAACGAGGGTGACAAGAACACCCTCTTTTTCTTTCCTCCCTAACGAGATCGGCAGAATTGTATCACCGTTTTACCGTAGGCCCAAAGTTTCTTCATTCTCGCAATTCGCTGCTTTATGTAGCGAAAGAAACGATATCGAAGGACATTTCGATGCAATAAGTTTCCTTTCAGGGAAAAAAGCACACTTTTTATGTATCTTTATTGTTCATAAGGCATATGGCGTACAATACATAGACGGTAATATAGCTGTAAAAGAGCTATATGCCCTTATTCCCCTCATATTACCTCGACAGAAACTTTTCAGTGGTTGTTAAATGCGGCTATAACTTTATTAATTATTTGTACCTCGCGTAGCTGTCCCAGAATTCGTGATGTCTTAATCATAATGGCAGACGCTTCAATGAACTCAAATCGCACGGGGTCATCACTTATCGCAATAAATCGCAATTTTCAATATTTTAATTGAATTAAATCTCGAAAAAAAAATTTCACATGAAATTAATTGTATTTAAACTCATTGTCAGCTGAACTATTCATTTCCGTTATCTATTAATCTTCGTAAAGTAAAGTTTAGTTCACGTAATGCTGCTCATTTGTGATGCCTTGAAACTCATCATGTGAGCTTTTCCTTTCTGAAATAAAAAAAAGAGAGAAAGGGAGAAGCAAGAAACTTCTGGTGAAAATGTGGTCGAAACTCGATTTAGCGCTTAACTGGAAGGGATTGTATTGCAGGATGAGTAGATATGTCCGTACGCAGCGGGACTCCTTAATTAATTAGCGTTAATTAACAAACGTGCGGCGAAGCTGTTGCACCCAGTCTCACGCCCGCTCTCCCGGTCCATCTTCACTCACCCCGGAATTCCCATAGGTTACCCGAGTGCTGCCTTTGAAGCTGCATCCGGTTGCAGGTTGCGAGAGAAGGCGCCATCCCTTTCCGCGCAATATTCGGCAGCGCGCCCCCCTCCGGCCCCCTTCATGAGGGTAGGTCTGTGTCGCTTGCTAATTAAATATCGCTGTCGCGCTAATTTCCGCGACGATGTTTCTCTAATTATTCGCCGGCAGAGCGGTGCCGCCATTCTCTTGATTATGCCTGGTTAACGAGACGACTGAAATAAACATTTTTTAATGCAACTACCGCCGAGCGGTTATTTTAGCCGGGCGACATTCGTCGCCGATTTTGAAAGAGACGGAGAGCCCATTCACGCGAATGTAAAATTCATTCCTTCGCGCTCGAGGAAAGAGTAGTGATGACGGATTTCCACTCCCCCATAAATCTCTCCGGCACCTTCAACCGCGTGAAACGCGAAAATGTATAAGTAATGTCGTGTAAGCTTAACTTCTGAGAATTCTTCTTTTTTTTTTTTTGCTAATCATTCAAGCTTCGCGGAAATCTTTCCGAGTTGTAACACTTCCTTCCCACCCGCCGAAAATGCGCGATCTCGCGAAATGTTGCTTCCGGAGATTTTTTTTTCGTATTCTCTCCTTCGGACTCACCCCCGCTGACTCGTCTCTGCTTTTTTCTCCGGGGAGCAATTTTTGAGTGACAAATTGTTGCTGCACGCCCGTCGACGCTCGTCGAAGGGGCGTTTGCACGGGGGCAAAAATCGGGGCGGCACGGGGCGGGAGGGTTGTTTCGTTGCCCCCTCCGCGACATTACGTCACTCCGGCGCGTTGCTTTGCGCGGAGATGCGGCGGCTCGGCGGGGCCATGCGAGAGCGGCGAAGGGAGTAGGGCGGCAGAGAAGGTCGATCAATATCAAGCTAAGCGTTCAGCACCTACCAACCTCTGTGGCGACCCGAGCAACGACACGTCCCGCTCGTTGCAACCGAATAGATTTCGCGAACACGACGTGGAAAACCGCGACATGCTCTTCTCCGTTTGCCAGTAAATCTCCTCAAAACCGTAATAGTCGCTTTCTCTTCTTAGTAAACATCGGTATTTTATTAAAATGTATAATATATCGATTAAATCCGATATGAAGTATCCCTCCAATCACGCTGAAACCGAAAATACATTTATGAGATGCGCTGGCTTTGTTATATATAAAGGGCATGTTTAATCTATAATATAATATTATAATATAGAATCATGCTATCCGTGTAATCTTATATTTCGTTTTCTTCTTATATCCAGGTATGCTTCATATCTTACGGGCATAAGTAAGAAAGACTGTAGATTTGTTTTTCCATACACAATTTCTTGTTTTTTTCCTTATATTTATTTTGACTTTTCTATTTCTGAGTCCTTAGCTTCGTGACTTTTCATTTCTTTTACTTTCCTTATTAGTTTCTTCATGCGAGAAAATCGAAAAATCCATAAAATTTCCCGACTGCCTACAGCAGTCAGAAAACTTATGAAAAATTCTTTTTCCCTTTCCTTTGAACAGCTTTGGAAGCTGAAAAGTTTTAATCTTTATTGTTCAAATTCAAATATATATCTTGTTTTCCATTTTCTTTATATCGAATTTTACGCTTCCCTTTATGTCCTACATAGATAGAAAAAAACTGTAGATTTGTTCCTCCAAATGCAATTTCTTGTTTCCTTTTTATTTCATATTTATTTTTAAGTCGTTAGCTTTATGGCTTTTCATTTTTTTACTTTCCTCGTTAGCTTCTTTATGCGAGGAAAATTCACAAAATTTTCTAAATTGCCTACAGCAATCTGAAAACTTATGAAAAAAAACTTGTTTTTACTTTCCTTTGATGAATAGTTCCGGAGAAGAAACTTTTAATAATCTTAATTGTTCAAATTTAAACATATTCCGGTTTTTTTTATATTGAATTAATATGCTTTCCTTTATGTCCCACAGCAGAGAAAGTTGTAGATTTGTTTTTCTAAACGCAATTTCTTGTGTTCTTTTTGTCTTATACAAATATTTTAATTTTTCTGTTTCTGAGTTTCATGGTTTTTCTGTTTTTTGCCTTTCTTGTTAGTTTCTTTGTGCGAGAAAATTCATAAAATTTCCTGAATTTCAGTAGTCAGAATATTTACGAAAAGAATTTTTTGCTCTTCTTTGATGAATAGCGTTGAAAGTTAAAAACTTTTTGATAATTTTAATTATTCAAATTATTAATATATTTTTTAATTGCTTCTCAAAAATTCCTAAAAGATTAAAATATGTTTTAATTATGTAGAAATGTTTTATAAAAGATCTATTTCTCAGAAATAAAGTCTGGATTTTAAATAGAAAAATCTTTGATAATTTAAATGACATATGTATCCTCTTGCCGAAGCCCGAGCTGGTTTTCGAGGCGGAACACGCCATTGGAAATTAGAATCTGCATAATACGGCATATGTATATGCGCTGTTAGGAGGCAGGCAAGTCCCTTTGTTCTTAAGTCACCGATGCGGATTAGCAGCAGTATTCTACATTTATTAGCGGAAGTTTGTAGTGCCCGAAACTCAGTAGCTTCCGACGGCACGGTTAATTTGACATGCCCGGGGAACCTGAGAGGGAACGTCTCCTGGCTCCCTTATTTCGAAATATCGAAGTGACGAGTAAATCCGATGTTACGGCGAATTATCTGCGCCATATGTGTACGTCGTGAAACTTGAACGCTGCAAAGATACGACGCAGGGGTACGATATAATTTTGTGCAAATAGAATTAGTTCCCGATTTGCAACGTGTTTAAATGGCGCACGATAGGTATCATTAAATAAAATTAGGACTTTTTATCTAAATATTAAGTGATACAAGAAGACTGCTTTCCAAAAGCGGGTTTCACGATTTACGTATGTAATCGCGATCACATTTTATCTATGTAATTTATCATGGAAATTAAATTATATAGTTCTGAATTTTTGATTTTGGATTCGTTATTAGAAAATTTTTCATTAAATTATTAAAAATTTCAAAAAGAAGAGCCTTGTTGTCACGTCAACGAATAGTAAAATAAAAGAAGCTACCTCTCAAAAGTGAACCTTGTATGGGAAGCTTTATCTTTTTATTTTAAGGAGGTAAAAAATTAATTAAATTATTTATTTAATACATTTAAAATTGCGTTTTATTTACATAACTTGTCGCGTAAATTAAATTTAGATATGTAGTTTAAAATTTTTTATTATTATTACAAAATTCTTTATTAAATCTGACGTGACACATACGTATGGAATATTTTACATATCTTTTTTTTAAAAAAAAGAGACTTTGCCGTCATGTAGTAATATGAATAGAACAATAGAGGAAGATTGCCGCGCCTTAAAAATAAATATTTTACGAAAAGCTTTATTTTTTGCTTCAAGACAGTACAAAATAAATTTAAAAAATTAATTATCTTGTAACACAACCAAAATTACATAATTCATTGAGTATAAATTAAATTTATATTATAGTTATATTATATATTATAATTCTAAATTTTTAGAATTTACATATTTTTAGAACCTGGAATTTTTTAAATTTCCAAATTCTTTATGAAAGAATTTTGTTAAACCTTAATATAACACAGTGTGGAATATTACGTATACATTACGTATTTTTTACAAAAAGAAAAACCTTGTCACGATGCAACGAATAGAATAATAGAAGAAAACTGCTGTGTCTCAAAAGTGAATCTGCATCTTTATGAAAACCTTTATTTCCTTGTTTTAAGATCATTAAAAAAATAAGTTAATGTTCTTATATAATACATTTAAAATCACGTCTTACCTACCTAGCCCATTGCGAAAATGAAATTTTTTTTAGTCCTGAATTTTTTATTTCAAATCATCAAACCGTCACGTGACGGCAAGTGTGGAACATATTGCGTGTCTTCGCGAAAAGAAGAGCCTTGTCATCATGCGGCAATGAATCGCGAAAAGGTGCGGGGGTGGGCGAGCAGAAGTATCTAATTGAGGGGTCGATCGCACGCGACACGTCGACATGCGCGAATGAGGGTCGATTATTGCCGCGACACCCGGTACACACGTGGTACACTCGCGTGCAGTTTCCATCCCGTATGTACGTTACGTTGTACAAGTTTCGCGATAACATGCCGTAACTATAAGATATAACTTTCGACGTAGTTTCCTGTGTCCGGACACGTACGCGCGCGTCTGTGCGCACACACAAACACATACACTGGGCCAACAATATCGCGTGGCAGCCGGTTAACGAGGCTGCTGCGGCTACATGAGACACGATCTTACAGGGGACACAGGACGTGCTTCCAGTTTTGTAATTAGCGCCGATACATATTTGCGCTGCAACTCCACGCCGCACCTCCCGCACCCCCAATTATCTTGCGCGAAGATCGAAACGGATATGCGACTTTTACGTACGCCGAATTACCCACCCTTCGCATTAACCGCGTTATCTCTGTCCGATCGGCGCGCCGGTCGAGCGACATACATTCTTGTCGTCGCAATCGTCATCGTTTTGCTCCTTAATCTGGCCTTGAAGCTAATCTTTCAAACATACAACGCCGCGATTCGATATTTTGTTAGATATTAGCGTTAGTGCTACTATTAGTCATAGCGGGTGACGGATAATCGTATCGATTGTCCCACGACAGTCCAACTGATTAGCTGTAATGAGCACGGCTGCATTGTGTGCGCCGCTAATTTTGCTATTGCAGCTGCAATGCGCCGGCATGCGTGTACACGAAATTAATTATCACCGGGCGAATAATTAATTATCGCGTTCGGTTCATCTCGTAATGTTGTCCGCAACGCCAATCAGCAACAATAACGTACGAACGGAGCAACCGACATTTTACAGAAACAAGCATTTGGCGTTTAGCGCAGAATCCCTTCCGATAAAATTTGCGAAAATTAGTCTTTTATTTGAAAGAATTTAATTTTGATCGAATTTTTCTGTTTTTCATAAATAAATTGGTAAATAAATAAAGTAGTAAATAAGTAAATAAAGATAAATTAATGTATTGAAATAGAGATGAGTGGATTGTTAACAAACTATTCAGTAAAATGAAATTATCTGTATATGTATATAATTCATTGATATAATTAATGTATATCGATTTGATAATTAAATAAAATTGTTTAAAATATATTTTATACATAACGAGAGAAAGGAAAGAGAGAAAAACTGACATTTTAGAACTAGTTTAATATTTAAATATACTTCTATAGAAAGTGATTTCTAATTAATTTAATATTTTTAATTAATTTGAATTACAGTAATTTATATAGTTAAAGAATACATGAACAATTAAAAATTTTATTGAATATTGGTAACTGTTTTAGACGAGTAATTTAATGCGAAATTCTTCGGATTCTGAAATCGGGAGNGATTCTAGACAAGATTAATGAAATAAAAATGTACATATATTTCATTANTGTAATTAATGTATATCGATTTGATAATTAAATAAAATTGTTGAAAATATATTTTATATATAAAGAAAAAAAGGGAAGAGAAAAAAAATTGACATTTTATAACATAGTTTAATATTTAAATATAAGTACTTCTATAGAAAGTGGCTTTTAATTAATTTAATATTTTTAATTAATTTGAATGAAAATAGTTAAAGAATAAATAAATAATTAAAAATTGTATCGCGTATCGGTAACTGTTTTAGAGAAGTAATTCAACGCGAAATTCTCAGGATTCTGAAGTCGGGAGGGATTCTAGACAAAATTAATGAACGCGATAAATAAAATCGAACAATGGCGATTGAGTAGACGTTACTCGAGGACGAGGCTAGTGTAGAATGTGCGATACAGGCCAGCCACGTCTTAGCGTCGCCATTACTCGACCGACAAATAAGATTTTATGGCCTCGCGCGCTCTACGACCCACTTGCCGGGCACCGGTCATCGACCGGCGCGGCGGTTTGCTCGGCATTTTTTTCTCCAGCGAAAAACACCGCGTATATGGCGTGTTATATATGTTATAACTCAACACAGCTGATTGATAGTATTCGACTATTAATCTATCTGGAAACCGTTCGCCTGTTCGCCAAACCGAACACTTCGTGTAAGCGTGTAAACAATGAAACAATGGCTGCGTGGCTAAATCCTGATTGGGGTTTAGTCAAATTTTAATTCGCGGCATAATATACAAACATATGTGTGACATGAAACGAAGATTTATGGTAAACGATGCTGATACTTCGCGGAGAGATTGACGTTATAGACTGACGCAAAGAAGCCGCGGCTGAGGGAACGTTTGATGAGTTTCTCATTTTCTTTGAAACGGTATATTTAATAATTTTGATAAATAATTATTTACAACATAAAAATTTACGCAACAAGAGAGTGTCAGTCTTGTGATATTCTGTTGCAACGTTGTGATATTTCTCCCCAAAGTTTTGATATTTCCGTTCGATACTTTTCCGCGATTCTGCCACATTTTCCGAAGAAAACTGGAGGTTGAATCGGGGAAAGTGGGAGAGAGAAAGAAGAGATCGAGAGACGAGGGAAATATTTGCACGAAAGGACAAAGCCGTCGAGTAGCGGACGTGAATATATTGCAGACGAGGCGAAATCGAAAGGGTGGTTGTGGGCGATAGGGGGTAACATAGGGGGGACAGGCGACACGAGTGAGGCGTGGTAGTGCGTCGTTTATTATACTTTCTTATTATTTATCATTCTTCATAAATACCGACCTCACTCTGGGGATGCTTACCCTCGTAAAGAGGGGCGCGGGAGAGCGAGATCACAGAGATGATTTATTGAGACCTCGAATTAGTGTCGCCCACCTCGCGATATTTTTTCTGCGTACGAATCCGGATACATGTTAATATATTAGGTATCTCGTGAGTCGTGTATTTCTCTCATTCGTAGATCGAGTTGAATGCTATAAATTATCTTTAGATCAGTTTGTATGATAATAATTAGCGGTATTATTTCATCGCATTTTAAGTATTTCTTGCGACTGAAAAATCGGTTTTTGAATCCTTTTTGTTCATTTATCATGCGTATTTTTAAAATATTCAAACTAAAATATTCAAACACTATACTTTAAATGATTTAATTGACTTTTATAAAAGGATTTTATACAACTTTGACATTTTAATAATTTTCATATTCACATATATTACATATGTTTGAGTTGTAAATGCAACTTTGTTCGACTTTAGATAATTTTATTTAACTTCAGTATTATTAATTAATTTTAGTTTTATAATTAAATTAAATTTCGATTTTTAAAAATTAACATAATTTATAATTTTTAAATAATATTATATCTATATACGATATAATTTCATAATATATAATAACTCTTTACGACTTATAAATGCTTCTGAATGACAAATTAAATTAACTTTTAGGATAACTTGTCAATTTTAGCAAGCGAAAGTGACACTATGGCGATAGAATAATAATTGCCTCGCATGATCTCAGGCTAATCCAACTTTGAATTTACCGGCGGCATACTAATTCGAGTACTTTTAGACTCGCATGACCCGGGAGTAGCAAACGGATGGAATCGAGAATCCATTAGCGACCAATTGAAATTCCGATCCAGTCTGCTAAAGAGTGAAGTACTTAAATACTTTTGTGCGATTGACGAACGCCTCTTGCTATCATTATAGTTCCGTGAGAGTCTATTATCGTCGGTGGTTATGAGATTAAAAATTTCTTAATTCGGTAGTGTCACGTCGCGAAAGTGTAAAAACTCCAGAATTAAAAGACAAAATTTCTTTTAGTATTTACGGTAGAAAAAAACATTTCCTTCTCGCAATTTGATACAATTATTAACAATTGAGCGTACATTTAATTTAATTTAATCTGAATTTAATTATTGTGCACAAAAATTACAATTATAATTAAAAATTGTATACAATGAATGCCGGATAAAATTTCATTTTCTGTCAATAATTTCTATTAATCTCATCAAAATAAAAACATTAATGAAATAGAATAAATGAGGTCAAATAAATCGACGGAAATGATTAAGCGACAAGATATTATCAGTAATTGAAAAATTTAAGAGAGTTACAAAATGATTGGTGATCACGCATCAAAATATCGGAGAACATGCATGAATAAAAATTTCAAAAGAATGACAGTTCTTTGAAAAATAAAATTTACAACGATATAATGATCTATTTCTAATAATTTACTAACTCTTGATATAAATAAATTTAAATTACATTACAATACATTTCTTAATAATTAAAAGAAGAAATGGAATTTTTATATCAACGAAACTAAACGCACGCGTAGGACAATGACAATTCCTTGCGCAGGGATTGCGGCGGTACTCATAAAATCGGAAATTAGGGGGCTACGCCGGCGAGGGTTGGGTGGCAGCGACCAGGTATTTAAATGGATTCAATTTGGATCGGTGCCAGGCAGGCTCGTGCCAACCGAAAGATGCTCGTAAAAGATGAAACTCTCCGCTCGTCGTCGGACGAATTAATCGCCATCTCGGCAAATCGAGTCGCTATTAAAGAAGTCGCAATGCGAGTTCGATAAACGATCTGACCTAAAACCATCGAGATTCATGTCGCATTTAACATTTCTGACACTGTATCTCATCAAAGTTTCAAATTTTATTCTCGAAATGTATTTTCTGTCAATTTTAATTTGTGTATTTATAGTCATTTTATTAACATAATTATCAATTTGATAATTCAACAGTAAAATATTATGCATTTTTATACGAGAGAAAGGACAATGAAGAGGAAAGGAGAGAAAATTTTTATATTTAAAAATAACCTTATATTGATTTTTAAATACGTTTCACACAAAACGATTTTTAGATTTTGTCGTTAATCTAGTTTTCTTAATTCATTTAACTTTTAGAGAAATTTCAAATATGTGAATAATTTACAAATCTTTTTTCAAAATGGACATTAAATTAGATACTGATATCTATAAATTTTACATCTTAATGTAAAATTTTCTTCTATTTTAAAAGAATTAAATTGTCTTTACCATAAAAAACTGTTAGTTTAAAAAACTGTTTTTTTTATAATGGAAATTCCCGATCTTTTTAAATGTAATTTAATTTTAAAGCTTACAACGGTGCTGGAATTTCTTTCTATCGCCGCGCAAAGATTGCCATCATCGTGCAATCTCGCCAGTATCACCCTGGAAAATTTTCCGTCATAAATATTTCACACAGCGTCGTTTCGACTCTGAGAGAGGCCCGGCGTCGTTTCGCGAACGGGCGACGACATCCTTCGACGTGACTTCCGAAATTCTGTCGGGATGGTGTATTCTCGGCACCCGCCGCCATCGAGAACGCGGCCACGCGTGACACGTGTCGCGCGCACGTACGCTCGTCAACTGCCGGATAAAACCATTTGTCAAATTCAGTTCTGCCGTGCCGAGGGAGGCTCTCTTGAATTTCTTTGACGCTCCGCAGAAGGAATAGGCAGCCTGCCCGTGCCGGAAGTGGCGTCCGACAATGCGAAATGATAGAGAGCAGAGGACTTTATACATATATCATTCTTTCTAACTTGATCAAATAATCTCTCGACCTTAAATCAAATAATCTTTTAAATAAAATAATCTTCTAAAAAGCATTTCAACCCTTATTATCATCTCATTACTTTTTCTTATTACTGAGACATATTATCGTGATCCTAGGAAACAAGGAAGATATTGGTACTTGCTGTCGACATCATGTTTCTTTCTGTATTATTTTATATATAGAATCTGCTGCAAAGTCACTTTTGATCCTTTCTAGGCCAAGCGAGGCAGAAAACGGCGCGGCGCCGCCGGCGATTTTCGCAATTAGCAAGTTTAGCGTGTTGTACAAACGCGTTTTCGGTCGTCGCTCGTTTTCGACGCGAATCAAACGCCGTTACTAGATGTCTCGCGCGATTATCTCAATATTTCCTCGCTGGTTAGGACTCTCGGGATAATGCAAATATTACTCTGAGGACAATCGCGTGGGAACATCTGTCCTCGTAGTTTCCGCGGAAAACTCACTTTTTGGATTTAATTTATGTTAATTTATAGAGAGAGATTAAGGTACATGTTGCACATACTTGTTACACGTAACTTTAATTTCTTTACTTTCTACGATACAAAATATCACGATTCACAGAATGTGCTACGAGAGAGAAAAAGAAGAAAATAAAAATCAACTATTTTATTTTGCTTATTTCGCTTAACGAATTTGACATTACAATTATTTATTTCTGTTGCAAAGATAAAAATGTTGTAATTATTATTTTTAATTTAAAAGTTAAATTTATTATTCTTATTTGGAGTTTTCTAACAAATGTGTTCATACGAAATGACATCACATATTAATTTATTTGCAAAATGTTTAATTGTTTTTATTTAATTCATGTAATGATGAAAATGGTAAAAATCTCGTCGAAAACATAAAACAACGAATTTAATGTAATTGCTTTATAAATTTATAATGTTGATTACAAATTTGCTTGTAATAAGTGGATTACGTATAATAGTGATATAAATTTTATATTAATTTACAAGAACCGAATGAAAAAAACCGTAAAAATCGTTTCTGAATATAGAAATTCTTTAATCGATTCTCCCATCAATTCGAATTAATGGCAAGGAATTTACGATGCGTTTGTTTTATTGTTTTAATTCTGCTGTTACTATGCGAGAAGAACGGTGGCACGATGGTCGCGATGAATAAGAGCGGTCGATCAAATATTTATATCGAGTCGTCATCGGAGAATGCTGCATCTCGCGATGCATCACGGGAATTGAGGCACTGGCGATCGACCGGCGGTTTTCAAGCTAGGGAGAAGAATAAAAAGAGAGAAAGAAAATAGTTGGTTACGGAGTAAATGCAGAATTTTCATTCTGCATTTCTGCAATGCGTCAATCGAGAGTGAAAAAAGTACGCGATTGGCGCGCCCGGACATGTTTGCATGTTTCGCAAAAACGAAATTGCCGTTTTCTGAGTGGCTATTAGGAATAAAGAGAAAGAAATTACAATTGTATTAGATTTTTCATTTAACTTCATTTTTCATTAGATTAAAGCCATTATAAAGCAAAATGGGGCAAATGTGTTTTACTCTAATTTATCAATTTATTAATTTTAAATATCTTCTTTCTCTTTTCACTAACAGGCCTTCATCTCAGGAGATTTTGACATTGAGGAAAAAATTTTAGTACTCTTTATTTTTTTTTCTTTCTCGAACAAATTAGTTTATGATGCGATTATGCTGTGATATATGTGGAATTAATGTCAGGATTAAATTTAGGTCTCGTTGATTACAAGTCAACTATTTTCACGCGGTGTCATCCCAGTTTTAAACATAATAATTAATTTTACATATCGTGACTAGGGATTGTCCCAAGGGAGTGACACTTGTTTCCATGTGAAAGAGATCGATTCATAGTCGGGGATTCAAGCTTGATTCTCATTCCATGTTTTAATTTTATAAAAGATTGATTGGAAAGTTGAAGATTACGAGATAAAGAAAGATCCATTTATTTCATTCATATAACATTTATTAGTAATAATTTCAAATACGCGATGACGGCTTTCATTGCAGATGTCCTGACAGTGGGCCCCGGGCCACCAGGATGCCGACAGACGACGACTATGGCCGAAGAGATCGTCTCCTGTTGCACCAGCACCCGATCGCGCAGTACGGGTCCTCGTCGTCCCCGCTTCCCGGATCGAGCGTGCCGAATTCCGGCGGCGTGGGGACCCAGATTGGCCCCAGCAATCCCAGCGACTGCTTTAAGCAGCAAGCACAGCAGCAGCATCAGCAGCAGCAATCGTCCGACTTGCGTTCGGTCACGAGTACCGCGAGCCAATCGAGTCAAGAACGTCACCAGTCGGACCAACAGACCCAGAGCAGTGAGCATGTCGGGGCCCGGATGGTCGATCGGCACGAGAAATCCGCGGAGAAGCCTACGATCGACTTCTCCAAGTGCGGAGAGGGAGTGCGTCCGTCGAGTTGCGAGCGCTTTGGGCACTATCAGGCGCAAAGCGGCGAGCATGTGGGGGGTCGGTTGGGGAGTGAGCGGCACGAGAAGGCCGTGGACAAGTCTTGCATCGATTACTCCAAGTGCGGGGAGGATCGTCAGCCGAGTTGCGAGCGTTTCGGACATTATCAGGCCCAGAGCGGCGAGCACGTGGGCGGTCGGATGGGCGAACGGCACGAGAAATCGTCCGACAAGTTATCGGTCGATTTCACCAAGTGCACCGCCGACGGCCGACAGACGAGCTGCGAACGTTTCGGGCATTATCAGACCTCGGCGTTCGGTCAGTCCTCGTTGCAGGGGGGCTGCCACTATGGCGGCGGCGCGCACGCCGATCGCTTCGCGCGATTCAACGATCTCAGCGTGTTGCACGGCGAGCAGCGTGTTGCCGCCCCGAGCGATCGTTACTCGGTCTGCAATCCGGAGCTGCGCTTCGACACGGCGGCCGCGAACGGGTCCGGCGAGTACGCGAACGCGAACGCGCTCGCGGGCGCCTTCGTCTCGGAGACGTTCCCGTCGCCGCCGTCGCCGGCACCGGCGAACGACCGCTTCGTCCCGCCACCGCCACTGTCGCCCAGCCCGAGCGAGAAGTATGCCTCGAGCCAGAGCCTGGCTGGTTACTCTTCTGCTGATCGCATTCTGCCCCCCAATTCTCCGGGGCCCAAGTACGGCGCCGACAGTACTGCTACAGCATCGTCGATGCCCGCCAAGGAGCGCTTCGCCTCTGCCGAACGGTTGCTGGCCAGTCAGCAGTCAGCCGCAGGTGACGCTAAGGATCAACAACGCTACGCTGGACCACCTGATCGCCTGCTCTCGGGATCCTCCCCGGTCCTGGGAGGACTTCAGGCTGGGCTACAAACGGGGCTCCAGGGTAGCGCGGTCTACGCCAAAGACACTCGCTACGCTGCCATTTCCGCCGACAGGATATTATCTTCCTCGCCGATACACGCTCCGGTGCCCGAGAGATTCGTCGGCAAGTCGGAAAGATACTTGGGCGAGTCGCCCATACACGATAGGTATCCTCGACAGGACCCACCTGCGACAGCACATCACGAGCGGTACTCGGCGATGGCGGCGGCCACCGAGAGGTGAGTTCGAGTCAGCTTAAGTACATTTTGATTAAGAACTTTGCGGGTGTGTCAACTACTGCGGTCAGTTGGCTTTTTGGATCATATCAAGTAGAGAAACGTCTCTTGATGTTGAATAACTATTGCATTTATTACATAAATTACAAACTGTTTGATTTTTTCAAAGTACACTTCACAACCACTCGATCCCTTCCATTTGGAATGTCCGCAGGTTCCTCTCGAATTCGCCTAATCCTGAGAGCGCGCATCAGCGCTATTCATCGTCAGACCGCTCGTCACTTCAAACTTCCTCCAGCAGTACCGAGCAAAATCGTCGTCTCTACACTGACCGAGGTGTTGAGACGATCTGCCAGAAGTACACCGATCGGTCCATCGGCTCTCCAGCGTCCGCCGACTTCGGCCGGTACTCTGGTTTCCCGGAAGTCGGAAGTCAGACGCGATACGTGTCCAGCAATGATCGCTTCAATGACCTCGCGCTACAGCGTTGCAGCCAATCGCGATCGATCGACAGGTTCTCCAGTGATCGATACCTGGCCGGATCGTCACCCGCGCACGACGGCAGACTATCCAGTGCCGAGACGCCGCGTTACATCGTCTCCTCCACCGAACGTCTGCTGGCGCCGACATCCTCTTCGTCGTCCTCTTCGTCAGAGACCGGTAAGTGTGCGTCTTGCTTTTTCCGAGCAAAAGGAAAACCTACGACAGATATTTAATATTAAAATTTTTCGATGGATACTCGACTTTTTAGCTACAGAATTTTTTAATAAATCTTTGCCGGAGTTTTTTGAAAACGTCTTTTCAAAGATGATAAAAAGATGAATTGAAAGAATTAAAAATACTCTCTCTAAAAGTGAATCAGTGAAACTCACTGTCAATCAGCGATTATACACTGATTGTCAGTGTAAAATATACCACTGAATTTTTCAGTTGTGTATATTTTACACTGACAATCAGTGTATAATCGCTGATTGACAATGAGTTTCACTGATTCACTTTTAGAGAGCTGGATTACACATATCCATATATAATTTCAACGCTTTGTTTAAAATTCTGTTTTGTCTTTGTTTAAAATTGCGATTTTATCCACGTTTCTACAAATTTTTATTTTCAATTTTAATCGTCGTCAGTACCAATTCTCCTTTCGAAATTCAGGCTCTAGGTATCACTCGCCGTACACAACGACTGGTACCCAATCATCGGCCTCCAACGAGCGTTTCACGTCAATCTCGCCGACGTCCGAAGCGTCGTCGAATGTCCATCGCGGTGTCGGCGGCGGCGGCGGTGGCGGCTATCAGAACACGAAGAGCACCGTTGACAAATATCTGGTCTCGAAATCGGTTCAGAGTAGCTACGATCGCTACTCGGTCGGCAGTCAGAACGATCATCAGTTCGGCCAAGACCGATACTTCGCCACCGGCAGTAGTGGCGACCGATTTCAAACTACTCCCGGAGCTGACCGTTTTCATACTCCTGCTGATCGCTATTCGCCAGCACGCAGCGTCGCCGACAAGTACCTGTCTCTGCCGAAACCCAAGGACAGGTACACCGGTCGTATAACACCCATCTCTTGCGCTAACGCCGTCGCGACGTCCTCCTCCGATCGCACTTACTGCTCGTCCAACGTGAGCTACGTGCCTCCAACTGCGCACACCCCGGTCGAACGATATGTGCCCCAGCCACCTCCCGAAGTGCTCTATCCGGATAGGTAAGAGTCAAAATGATAAAAAATTGCTATACATCTCGTAATATGTATCAATCTTGAAGACATCTTAAAGACACCTTCTGAATTCTTCTTTTTTTAAATCTTATTAACGTAATAACTTTATATAATTCCGAGAAAAACGAGTATTAAATTCATGAAATCAACTTTAGATATTTTCAGTAAACGTTTTTCTTAATTAGTTTCACTTCATTTCCAATGAAGTTTGTTTTCTGGTAGAAACCGAGTCTTATTTCAAACTGCACGAGCAGAAACGCTAAAAACCTCGTTTTTACGATTGTCCAGGTACGTGGACAGATATGTGCCGCCCGCGGCGCACACGCCGACCGATCGATACGTGCCCGCGAGCGATCCAGGTGATCCATACATGCGTCGCGACCTTGGCTTTCATCATCATTATCGGCTACCGCCGCCCGCCGGTTACCCATATCAGACGCACTTCCGATTCCGCGGCTTCGCGTACGCGACGTCCGGCCGGCTGGGCGGGAGTCCCGGGTCCAGCAGCTCCAGCAGCACGACGTCCACTCAGCGCGAGACGTTCGCCACGTCGCCGTTGCTGAGGCCCAAAGTGCGTGCTTCCGCGGTCGAGTTCGGCACGACTGCCGGCACCGTCGGCACCGTTGGCACCGCGACGACCACGACGACCGCCGGCGTCGGCCGTCACGTATGTGCGAATCCAGCCGCCTGTTGCGGAGACGTGTCCGCCAACGGTAGAGCCTGCTGCCAGATGAGACGGTCCCTGCCACCTGGAACGCTACCGGCGATACCCACGCAGACTTCTTCATGGTGAGTACTTGTATGAAAAAATTAGAAAAAAAAATGAGAAAGTGATGTTTTTTGTACGCACAGAAAAATATCATTTTACAGACGAGAAAAGCAACTATTGATGTTATTTTACTTTGTTTAAGTAATACTTTTCTTCAGTAAAGAATATTTTTTTAATTATAGTTTAAGATGTACTCGTTACAAGTCCAAAATATATGTTTTAAGCTAATGTAATGTTTGTGATGACTTTATGATAGATTTGCGAATATATAAACTTACTAAATACTTAGAACTTATAATTTACTCGTAGGTAGAATATATTTTTCTGTGTGTATATGCAATCTAATTTTAGGAAGTTTAATTGCAGAATATAAAACATGTGTATTGTATGCAAAATATATTTATACACTTCGTACGCTTAGGAAGCAAAATATTTGTTTCTCGATAATCAGAATAGTTTAGAGTTTTGCCCCTAAAAACAACCACGTTCTTAAAACAACCCTATACTTTCGAAGCATAAAAATTATAATTTCCTTCTCTTTTTTTCCCGAAAAACGCGCGATATATCAAATTTCAAAGTGTAGGGAGATTCCCTCTCGCCGATTAGCCGCAAATTTCGATGTAAATCGCGCGTATAAACGTCAGCAACGAGAGAGAAAAAAAAGAAATATTGATTACGGCGAGCTTAAGAACGGGCGAAAGCTGTAGCGTGTGTTGAGAGCTTGCGCATGTAACCCGGGGATTATAGGGGAAACGGAGCGCCGCGGGGGCTGGGGCACTGGGCAAAATGAGATAGCTTCCGCAATGCACATGCTCGATGTAATAATGCGCCTGTATAATAAAGCTCACGAATTAGAATGGAAGAGGCCCCCTAATTGAGGGATAAATGTTATTTATGGGGCCGATGGGAAGCCCAAGAGGTTTTGGTTTAACACAGCTTGCTTTCTTCACCCCTCGTCGTTTCTCCGGATTTGACCGAAAACGGTTCTAATATCCTTCCCCTCCCTCCCCCCCGTTTTCTTCCTCCCTCGCGTAATGTGTCGCGTTATCGGGGATGATTTTTTTTACTGGATTAATGGAAACGAAATGGTGCATTAGCAGTTTACAAGAACGCGCAATATATTATTTCGTTCAATCTAGCAGATTGATCGACGTAATAGACTGTGCCGCCAAAAGAGTTTCGGCGCATAACGTCCCTCGTCATTGAGGATGCTTGAATGATCGTTGAAGCGATTTCGGTATGGAAGATAAAACGGGCCGGCGATACTCCATTAACCTGATTGCCCGGCGACGAAAGTGTGCGTGACCTTTTCAAGGCTTTTGTCTTTTGCGCCGCCAAATGCGGACTCGCGTCCTAAATTCCGATTTTGCGCTAAAAATTGCCGCTCCTTTGTCTTGAAGGCGCGCCGAGAATAAAATGCGAGAATAAAACGTTGATAATCGATCGCCAGCGGGATCGCCAGACGTAGAAACAAATTGTAGGCCAGAGAGGTACTTTTGAAAAACGTTTGAACAATCCGACGCGCTGCACGATAGAAAGGAGTTTACAGAGTTTCTCGTAAGTTTTTTTTGTCGGAGAATAACATTTTATAGTTTTTACAAGAATGAAGAACGAGAAAAATCTTTTTGTCAACGAAATATTGCAATTCTTCTCCGTTCGTTTCTACGTTAATCAATTTATGTGTTAAAATAACAAAACTTATAACGGGATTCCTTCAAGAAATCAAAGATTGCTTAATTTCATTTTTCATGGCGAATTGAATAATTAATAATTCGAATTTTCGATCAATCAATTGTTATTCGCAATTAAATACGATGTTATTAATTTAAATTTGTAAAATTTCCATGGTGTTAACCGCAAACGGTGTTCCCCCGAATGGTTTTCGTAAAGTCGACCTTGGAGTCGGTCTACTTCCGCTTTTTCATTCAAATTTCATCCAAATTAATCCAGATTGCTGCAGTACGATCTGCTCGCAGTGGCGAGAAGTTGACGGGCCGGTGGATGGGATGGGGCTAAAGGGGGTAGACGAATGACCCGGAAGTCATAAGGGGTAGCATCCGGGCATTGTCTTGCACCGGTAACGACGATGTTCCACGAGCTGCTGGTAACTTCGGTAATTATGTCGTGCTCGTGAGTTTAACTGGCCCCGTCGCACGAAATTGCAATCTGACACCGGCCGTCGCCATGTCAGTTTCAATTAAGGATTTTATCCTCGCCCGCCTATCATCCATGCACCACCCTCTCGCTCTTCTGTTCTTTAGCGGCGACAAAATTTCTGGCGCGATCCCGTCTTTAATGCAGCCACCAAAATTCGGATGTATGTCGCAATATTGAGTCAAATGTCTTGACCCAGTTAAAGAATGTTTTTCATGGCGAATTGAATTTTTTTCTAATTGTACAAACATAATCACTATGTTACAACATACTCTATTTTTGAAAATAATATGTGAATATATAATTATTATATATCAAGGTATAGATTTTTAAAAAGTATAGAAGCAAAGTGAAAGAAATAAAATATTTCTCCGCTCTTTGAAATTGTTCTGATAAATGTCTTTTATATTCTGCAAAGGTTTTAATTTAATACTAGTATAAAATAGTTGAATAATTTATAATAATTATAATACTATTATAACGGTTAGTTATAATAATAAAATTAAAACGGTAAAATACTATATTTATAATGATAAATTCCAATGTTAAAATAAAGATAGCATAAATCAATAAATTAATCGTGGTAGCAGAAATTTATTTCTTCTGTAAAAATATTGGATATATTTAATTATTTAATTGACATGTTCAAAATTACATTTCTTTTTGATGTGATCCTGGATGTCTTATAAAAATTCTTTGGTTTTTACGGTAAATTGGAGTTATATACAGAGACTGAACTATTCTTATACAATTCAGTTAATTCTTGTATTGGGTCGTTTGATATTTTTGTTTCGAGTCAAGATAAATTTATAAATCTTTAGAAACGCAAAGTATTCAATATTGGTATGTTTATTGGCGGAATGTGAGAATCAAAATCTATCTCGCTGTTACTTTCGCGATTACTTGAGCAAACGTCTTTTGAGGTTTCCTCAAAAATCGTATTTCTACTTATTATCCTATCCGTTTTGACACGATTCAGGATATAGAAGTCATTTTCGGTCACGTGGATCCGATCACGTTCGTATCAGCTAACAATAAGGTAATTTTGATGATAAACCGTCGAATTATATTATAACGTATCGACATAATCGATATGATGGTGCAGACTTAATTATCAGAATAAATTATGCAAAGTTTCGTTGTTTTTTAAATATGCAAAAAAAAACGCATAAATAACCGCTTTGCAAAATAAATTCCAGGGCTAGAAAACGTATCCTCAAAGATATTTTATCATTTCTTTAAGCTCCTCTCTTTGGAGTTTGCCCCATGTTTCGTTCCGAAACGCACGGAGTTGAAAACTACCCCCTTCGCCTTTTGTAAACTCGGGACAATTCATTGCGTCCCTTGACAGCGGCCATATTAAAACCGAAAAGTATGGTACTAAATAGGGACGAAAGTTCGACTATTTGAGCAGCTCAAGTAGGACAAATAAATCAGAGTTTGAGGTGGGGTGGAGTTCGCAGTTATTAATTTATATATATATGTAATATTAAGTATAAATATATATACATATACTCTTTTAAATATAGCTTATGAATTTTTCCAGAGATTGTGAAGGATTAAAATAAAAGATTAAATTTCCATACTTGCTATATAATTATATGGCGTGGAAAGAGACTAATATTTATTTTTCTGTATATCCGAGCGTGACGTATATAGCGGTACATAGCGCGATAAACAAAATCTACGCGATTCTATCCCCGACTTACCGCAGGTTGCATAATAATGCGTTAGATAATGCAATAGTAGCCCGCTGGTTTGGAGGCTTTTAGCGGAATCTACGCAAACCGCGGAATCCTATTAGATCCCATCATCATCTATATCCTCTTAACATATTGTTGCTTATGCATTACTGCACGCGTGTAAAATCGATTATTGCAAAAATACATGATAGCAAGGGGAAGATTCTAATTTGAGGGGTCCGGGGAATGTAGACACGGAATTTATTGTAGAAATTATTATCGCGTAAATATAATTAATTATGCGCAAATAGCTGTCGTATGAAAAACGTAAAAAAAGTATAATTATTTGCTTGTTACTGACTGTTATTTATTTAATATTGAAATCTGATTTACTTTTCATTATTTTATCAAGCATTATTGCTGCGTATTATTAATAAGAAATATTCATTCAATATTTCAAATAAAAGATACGATATTTGTGAGAATAAAGTTATCAAGTAATTAATTAAACAGTCGACATACTTCGCTAACGCTTCTGCTAATAATTACTGATTTTAGTTAAAAGCGCAAATTTAATAAGCGAAGTGTCATAGAATAATGAAATAGTTCATCTCCGAGTAAGATTTGTCGCCTTTTACTTTCGCCGTAGGCGATTTGGAAAAGTTTAAAGCGCTGAAATTTATGTTGTTGACTCAGTAATGTGCACAACACTAATTTTTCTTTCGCTTTTCATGTTAATTAGTTTTTCTGCATAAAAGTGTCCAGTATACCCGAAAGAAGCGAACGTGTGAAAATAATTTCAACAGACTGGCATGCGTCGAGAAACGTTCTAATTCGCCGAGAGTGGCAGGTGAAAGTGAACCTTCAGCTCACACAAGAATGATATCCTTCCTAGATATACACTGTACATTTGTATAATGTATACTGGCACTATAGTGCGTCATTTACTAGGAAACGAGTTGCGTAATCTCCTTTAGCCTTCACATTTATCCTGTCCTCATCTCTTCTTTTCTCTTATTTTTCTGACATCGTCTCTGTTCTATTCTCTTCTCTTTTCTGCTCTATTTCATTTCTCTTTGCGTCCTTTCATGTTCTATTCTTTTCTGCCCATCATACTCTCTCTCTCTCTCTCTCTTTTCTCTTCTCAGCTTCTTCTCTTTGTTCTGATCTAGCTTTGTGCGTGCGCTTTTTCTGCTCTTCGTTCCCTTTCTCTCTTTCTCCCTCCTCTTCGAGTGTGTTCTTTCTACATCATCCTTC
Source organism: Tetramorium alpestre (assembly GCA_021460005.1). Taxonomy (NCBI): domain Eukaryota; kingdom Metazoa; phylum Arthropoda; class Insecta; order Hymenoptera; family Formicidae; genus Tetramorium; species Tetramorium alpestre. The sequence goes on along the minus strand of JAJVSH010000005.1, from coordinate 2,684,526 downwards.
TTCTAAATCTATTTATAAGTATTCGTTCATCGAGTCTCTTTGTTCCGAAGTCTCAACTTCAATTTGTTGCACTGCACGCTCGAACTTCTCAAGCTTACTTGACAGGATTAATCTTATCATAAATTTCTAATGTGTTTCTGTAGAAAATCTTCACGAACAAAAGTTTTACCTTCTTCTTCTTATCGTTGCTACAAATATAAATCAAATATAACATTGCCCATATCATATTATTATAGGTATAATCGCGTAAGAGCTCAAAAATATAAATTAATCTAAATTAAATTTTTATATCTGCACATCTATCTGCACGACAGATCTCGTCCATATGGACGTTCATTAAGCATTCCGTCGAATATACACAGTGTCTCAAAAACTTTAAAATATTTTAATATAATTCATTAATGGTAAATTTTCGGATTTGTATTTATTAAATCCTTTTTTTCGTCTCTAGAATATAGTGTAAAGTTCGGCAAAATGTTTTGCGACACCCTGTATAAATGTCTGAATATAAATTCCTTCTAAATTGGAGCCCATGATGTTGAAATTCCTCTCGGATATCGTCTATCATCGATCTTTTTTCTTATTATTCCTCGCGAGGATTGACGTTCTCTCGATCTGACTCTTTCCCAATGGGTTCGCGGTAGACAGTGGATCGCAATTCCGCTCGGAACCGTTGGTAACTACCTCCCACTCCCATATCTAGCGGGACTTGTTGACGCCCAACAGCTGACGGCAACCGCCACGTGCAACACGACGCGACGCGATGCGACGCATGCGTCCGATCAGTACTCGGCGCGTCTTTGCTGACGGAGCACCCGTTATAGCGCGTCGCGTTAGAAAACGTTGTTTAGACTTCTTTTCCCTTCGCCCTACATTCGAGCCGCGCGTTTTTTGGTGACCAAGAGTGATAAAATAGTGAATGTTTGAAAATCGGAGGCGTTGCGATAATCCGCTCACGTGATGATCAGATTCACATGGAAGCACTGCGAGAAATGAACGTACAGAGGCACGTTTCTTTTTATTAATAATAATTATTTTATCAAAAAACCTCCAAGATAATATTAAAAAAATAAATTATATATTTTATTTAAGTGCACGGGAAAGGTAATGATTTGATTTAATTCAAGGAGGTACAGTATTCCGTTATTCTGCTCATGGTAAATGCCCTTGTGAATTCTACCGACAGCTTCTTGGAGTATTGTTAACGTCCTGAGTTGTACAAATGCAATTAGTAGAGCGTGTAGCTAAGCATGTTGTTTTGTGCGTTGAAACGATGCACTAGATAAATTTTAGTGTGATCTAAATCAATGTTCAGTCGAAGCTGTGTCCCTTATCAGCAATATGATATCTTTGATATTTGTCGATTTAGTATGATAAAGCTATATTTAAACATGACGACATTTTTTTGCGCGCGTACAATAGTAACGGATTTCGGATTACGGATTCTACTGTAAAACCGCGCGCAAAATATTTTGTAAAAACTAATTATGCATTTTAATACAATATTTTAAACCAACATTCTCTCTGACAAGGGGAGGTCGCAGCTGACTACCCACCGATTTGGATCTGCTTTCACGTGGTGAATCTATATGGTAAGTACATACGTCATGTAAAAGCGTTTTGTCCAATGCGCCTTAGAAATAGTATTTTTTTATATTTGAAATTTCGGCGATTTGGCCGCGATCGATAGTGTAGTTTATGAGACCAAAAGTTAGCCACATTATCGAACAGCGCCATGTGGCGTAGCGAGCTGGCGCAAGGACTAGTAATAGCAAGGACACCGGATCGAGACCACTAGTGTCAAACTTTTTTTTTATTTTTAATATATATGTATAATGTCTTATTTATGATTTTCGGATATATTTAGGTACGCATACATATTCTTTAATATATTTATTTACATAAAATAATAGGAATTATAAAGTCACTTATAAAGTAATAGAAATACTTACAAATAAAATATTTTTACGAACAAAGATCAGATGANCAAATCGCCGAAATTTCAAATATAAAAAAATACTATTTCTAAGGCGCATTGGACAAAACGCTTTTACATGACGTATGTACTTACCATATAGATTCACCACGTGAAAGCAGATCCAAATCGGTGGGTAGTCAGCTGCGACCTCCCCTTGTGAGATATATCTTTTTATTTAGAGAATTAAAATTTATATCTGTATTTATGCTTGGAAATTTATTATTTTTTTATTATTATTTATATTTATGAAGTCATATTTTAAGGGAGGAGACATTTTCTCGACACATTTCGTTTATATAAATTATTTTGTTTTTAAAGAAATTTGATTTTTATAATATTGATGCTAATAAGATTGACATTATAAAAGAAAAACATAAATCTAAAATGCTAAGAGAATAAATCTGCGAAGCATTACTTAATTAATTATGTAATTTATGATTAAATGAATAATTATAAATATTCTAAATATAATTATATTTTTGTGCATTATATATTTCTATACTTTTTTCTGTATCAATGTGATTTTCAAATATAATATGGACAAACGTAGTTGAATAAACTCGCGGTAGTAATGAAATCTGATATTGAATTGCTTTGCGTCAGTACATCAGTGCATGTTTGTAATTAGAGATGTGCATTGTAATTTGCTGACATCACATTTACCTTTGTCATGTAAGTAGGTACTGTAAAAACATCATGAAATGCTATGATATATACTGACTACTTACACAATTAATAATTTATATTTTTACATAACATATACATGTATGCGGAGGGAGGAGGATTCTATTTCATAAAAATCATCCAATTTCGAAAAAATGAAAAGTTTCAAGAGAGTAATATAATACAAGAAATATAACATATTTTTTATACTAAATATTTTTAAGATATCAACGTTACTGTTTTTTTTAATGGAACCATATATTTTTTATTTAATATAATTTCTCTAGCTATTTTATATAGTTATATTAAAAATATTAAGGTAGTTATGAAAAAATATCAGTTATTTACTATTAGTAATTTACATTTCATGTTAAAATATGTCAGAATAAAATATAAAATATTTTATAAAGTATTCACTTTTCGATGATCCTGCTTTAATATTTTTATGTATAAAATAACAAGATAAATTGATATTAGAGAGATGTAGAGAGATATAGAATACATTAAAGAGATTAAAACACATATTGGCAATTAAGAGAAAATTTATGATTTGAGATATGTAATTATGTTTTTTAAAGCAACTATGTTTTGTTTATATCAAGTGTTCGGGGAAATTAACGCTATAAGCATCAGTTTATCTTTGTTTTATTTTTAGTGAGTAATGAAGATAGAATGATGTTGATAGCGTTAATAGTGTCTCCTCGAGCGCACGCGTATATCTTATTATTTTGCATGTAAAAATATTGTAGAAGTTACGAAAGTTGAAGAATATTTTGTGCAAGACATATATATTTTATATTTTATATTAAAATATTCGCCGGAATATCAAATATTTCGTAAACTTGATTTTTCGATAACTTTAATATTTTAGTATATTTAATGAAGGAAGAGTTGTACAACGTAAAAATATATCAAGCACATTTCGTAAATTATTGATTTTTTGATAACTTCAATATTTTACTATACTTTTAATGAAGGCAAAGTCGTACTGCGTAAGAAAAATTATATGGTTTTATTTACAAGAATCGCTGATGACGGTGATTTTTAAAAGACGTATGGCATAAAAAATGTGTTATAAGCATCATATTTTCTTTTTGAAAATATAAAACTTTGATCTGAGTAATTTTCTCATAAAATTCAATTTTTTTTTAATTATTCAAGCGTGACTTTTAAAGTGAAGTACTTTTTATATATGTGACATATATAAAATATATATCATATATAAAATAACCGAAAATTTTTATTGTAATGATATTAATATCAAGATGTAGCATTATTGAAAAATTTTTTAATATTAAATAGAGCGTTACACGAAATATTAGCTGCACCGAAAGTTGTTGGTGTCAGAAAAGTAGATTCTGCGCAAGTGAAATTTATTTGTCTGCGTACTTTTGTAAATCCCAAGTCTATTCCAGCCGCCATTACCCCTGCCGCTATTAACGGAATCATAGACATAATATAAATAGCTGGAACGTGTTCCATGCCAACAATGCTTTAGTAGGAGAAGCAAGCTAAACCAAGAGAAAATCTTGGAGGTCATTGTCCAAATGTGTTGGACGTTCCTTCTATCTCCTACATTTCTCACTTTCTTTTGTAGAGAGAGATTGGTATGACTTCCCTGCCCAAGTATCTTCCTTTCCTTCTAGATATTGTTCAGTCGTCGCGCGCGCTTCCCTCTTGGCCTATTTATTATTATGCTCTTTTTTTATTATATTTTATTTCTTGTATTACATCTTATATACGATCGGAACGGTGAGCTGCATTATTTCCAAGCTACTTTAAGCGCTCGTTTCCACAGTCTCGACGCTTATTGATTTTAGCTTCGAAACGCATGCGAAGGGCGGGATGGCGGGTAGGGTGAGGGATAAAAGTTGGTGGCTCTAATTGGATTAAAATTTCATCGAGAGAGAACGGATGCACCGTTCTCCAGCGACTCTTTCATGATGCGACATTGAGTCGGGTTTTCGCCTCGAATCGCGGCATAATGACCCTTAAACGCCATGAAACTGCAGAGAGTGATAGGAAGATTGATTGATAGATTGAATTTTCCAAGTGAAGTCCATCCGCATGAAATAAACGACGATAAATAACATGTGTCAGGGATTAAATGCGATTATATTCACTAGAATTAAATAAAATGATTAACACGTTCTCGTAAAATGACCTAATTGGAGCGAATAATTCTCTTGAATACGTTCGATGAATAATTCAAACAATTCTCACGTAACATCGAAAGTTATCGGATGAAAAAAATTAATGGCACGGGAATAAATCAACGAATAAATTGCGAAAGATCCACATTAAGTGCACGGTAAAAAAAATTTGGTAGAAAATTATCATAAAACCGGTGCGGAATTCGCGAAATGTCCTCTTAAAAATCTAGCATTAATTAACAAAAAATTTCTTACAAGCTTGACAGGTAATTTGAGGCAAAGATTTGCATACAATTGACGATTGAACCGTGAAGAATTTGCATAAAATCGAGATATAATTTGCAAAAAGTCGTATGTGTAACTTCACAACGAAATGTTTGAAGCAAAACCGCATAAATTGCAATTGCGGTCAAGGCGTCCACGAACAAAATTACGATGGATATTTCAATAGATCTTGTCTAATTTTCGAAAAAACTCTTGGAGGAGCAGAATAATGCGAATATTTCGGAAAATCGGCGAAAAATTGACATTAAATTGCGAACCGAGAGAGCTACGACGGGAAAGACTATAGAAGTCGAAGCGGAATAGATGATTCCCGCGAGAAACCCAGAGAGTGTCCGGTGGCTAATTATCGAATACCATTTGTGCAAAACTATGCGAGCGACGCACGGTATTCTACGGAATACGACCGCAAGTCTCGCCGCGGAAATCGCGTTCTCGCGTGATTGCGGTCCGGATCGGAGATTGCGATCGATCGATTCGATTCTCCACGAGAGAGTTGAGTCTTTTGTCAATATATATATATATATATATGAGAGAAATTCATTTTTATTAATTAACTTTAGTCTTTTTCTTCTCTGTCCTTTCCTCTTCTCGTTTCTCTGTCCCTCTCTGACCTAATTTTTTCTCTTTTTTTTTCTCCTTTTATTTAAGTTCAACTAATATAAATTTAAAATAAAATAAAACTGCTCTAATGATATCTTTATTAAATTGTTATTCTTACATTTATCAAATTTTGCATAATAACAATAATAATAATACATTGTTTAAGATAAATTAGTATCTAATGAGACGTTTAATAAAACGTTTAATAAAATTACGTTTATTGAATTCTTACATTTGCATTTATATTGGAATTGTGTTAAACAATAACATTCCTATTAAAAATCAAAGCTTTGAAATAAATTCCGTCGAAACACAAAAACGCGCAAGTCAACATAACATTTTCCGAGAACCACGTTTCCAGACGTATACATAGAAAAAGTTTTTCAATAATTTCGCAAAGAACTTCGGACCGCAATTGCCACGGTAATTTTTTTCTCCTTCGTGTTGCTTTTCGTGGCGGGAGAAATAAGGAAAGGCAAAGTGGTCGAAGGAGCAGGAGAAGAGACTTAATCCCCTCTTGAAGTATCCTTTGTATCCTGCCCTTTCCGGAACCTTAATGGATCGGGGGTAGTTTTACGTCACGGCCGAGAGCTGTTTTTCGAGAATACGCCCTCCACCGTTCTTGTTTACGGCGGTTTTCCGCGCTCCTCGGCGATAGCCACAAATTCGAGAGTTTTATGAGCTGTTTCGATCGTCGAGAAATTTCGAAAATATTCGCTCGATTGCACCAAGTATTTTCAGGAAATTTTAAGTTTAATGAAATTTACAAATTTTATTTGACACTACTTAAATAAAATAATCGCATTTATTATGAGGAGCAATAACTCTTGTATTATAAAGAATTATAACTTATAAGGGAAGTTATAACTTCTTCTAAAAGGTATTATCTCAATTCTTTAAAAAACTCTCTCAGACTTGTAAAATTATTTTAATAAATAATACCAAAAAGAGCATATAAATTCCCAAACGTGCTTATTGTATCAAAAGTTAATTAAATAATTATATATTAAATTAACTCTCTCGACGTTTCTAATTATTTAAATAATTAGGACGTCCTTTATTTTAAATTGACATCTTTGTGAATGGACAAAAGGGAACTGAAAGGGACTAGAAACGTAAAGAGGATGCAGATTTTCATAGAACGGACCGTCTTAAGGAAAGTTGGCTCGAGAAGCGAGATTCGAAAGGGGATTCTACGCGGACAGGAAGCTATTCCTTAAACATTCATCGCAACTGCCATATTTAAACGCGTGAGGGCACGGAGGAAACTCCGGGTAGACTCGGTGAACCACCCTCGGGGAATCCCGCAGGGGACCTCGAGGTCCTCTCTTTATCCAGCACCCTGCACACACGTTGCACACCCTGCATAACTTCATAATTCACCTCCGTCGCCGTTGCTAAGGTGAATATATCGTGCTTATACAAAGCGTTTCGAAAGAAAATACGCGTGCTTTTGCCGAATTATATAGTTAATTTCAAAAGAGAAATATATCACATTGATATGAATCGAATATTTCTTTTTCACGTGACTGACTGGGACAATAGTGGGAAAAGTTGATTATTTACAAAGAGATATTTATGAGGAGTAGAGGTGAAAGAATTGACTTTCATCTTGAAATGATTTTTATAAAATTTTTATTTCCATAAGGCGATTTTAAACAATTCTCATTTTACGGAAAAGAGTAAAATGAAATAGGTAGAATCGCTATATCATAAAATTATTTTTATTTTTATAGTAAGCAATAATATAAAAATATTAATGAAAAATTCAATAAACATTTTATAAAAGTTTTCTATTAGCAGCTGAAAGTTTTTTTAAAGATGATTAAACAATGATTTTGCTCTGATGAAAAAAGGGAAAAATTCTCCGTTTTACTTTATCTCTTTTCCAGAGAGCGGAAGAGAGGGAGGGAATATTTTACTTTGTAAAAAATATAAAGATTTTATTTACATTGAAACATTTGTTTTTGAATGAAAAAAAAATAGTTTTGTTTTCTGGGACAGTTAGAAATTTCGATTTATAGAAAGAAAGTTCAATTTACAATTACATAAAAATGATATAAAATAAGGTATATGTCAGAAAAGATTTTAAATACTTTTTTTATTTAATATACGGTATTTTATACTTGTATTTAATACTTTTACAATCAATACATTACTTTGTTCTTGTTTTCAATCATCATTAAGTACCCTTTTAATCATCTTCAGTTTTCGGTCACAGCAATTTGAATTTTTACGGTATCATCAAATCTTTGCCTTTTCAATTGCATTTCAAAAAATATCGTAACTTTGTATCATCAATTCTATCTTTCCCGAACTATTTCTATCAGTTTCCGAAACTGAAATTGCTATTATAAAACGATGATTTTGTCTCAAAACTCATGAACCACGCTGTGTAAATATGCGTTTATTTTATATTATAAAATACAAATAAATTTTACTGTAAAGAGAGAAAAACTTCTTAAATGAATACTTCTTAAAGGGCTGGGGATTTGAAATGTCTATAAATATTCATAGCATAGATATATATAAAATATGCGATCCTTGGACACCCGATATATCGAAGATAGAACGCATGAGACGATTCATTGGGATTCGTAAGAAATCTATACGGGTCCGCCCAATTCTGATCGTCCACTGGTGAGTTAATTAAACGGGCTAATGAATTAGACCGTCGAAACTTCGAACCGCAAAGTTCAAAATTGAGTTGAACTTTCTCACGTGGAATTAACATTAATTTTCTATGATTTAATTTACATTAATTAAATGTTAACTTGAAAAATTCACAAGCTTTGAACAATATGGCTAAGTATACGCAATTAATTAATATTGTTATTTATCAAGAAAATTCTTTATTTTTTAAAATTTTATGGAAAAATTTCCAAAAATTTACTGAAACTATCTTTCCGCCTATCATCTCTATCTTTTTGTCAACGTTTATGAAACCTAGAAATTAGTTTTTGTTAATTAAAAAAAAAACAGAAGCATTTAAAAAATAATTATTATAAATAGTAAATACAAAAGGTTTTTTATAAACTAAAATTCCAGAAAGCAAGTTAACAATGGAATCATATTATTCTAATGTCAATTAAAGTTGTCAGTCAGTTTTCTTCAGTTAATTGAGTTCAGTTATTTTAATAGAATCTATTTCGAGATACAGTTGAAAAAATATTTGATATCAGAACTAGAGAAATTATGATGAAATATTGAGCAAATATTAAAAATTTGTTTTTATCATGAAAGTATATTTCTTTTTATCTTTATATAAATTTACACACAGAATGGTTGGCAAAAATATTTCGCTATAGGGAAGAACTTCCTTTCTTTGATTTAACACGTCTCATATCGGATATATCATACGTCATTCAACTCGTCCAAACAAACATAATTCCAAACATTCTCGTCTTCTGTCTTTGCAAGCAGCCTGTATATTGTTTCTTAAATTAAGCGTGGAAGAACGAGTTTGTTTTTTCACATTCTTTCTTTTATGTACATTCTTTCGTTGCTCATTGTTCCTTTTTCTTTGTTCTTCCTTCGCGGAGAGCGGCGGGAGTGTCCGCAGCAAAGAATACTTCATTAGGTAGGCAACGTTGGGCCCGTCTCGGAAATGGCGGCAGCTTTTATTACGGGATTCCGCGACTTCATGAACTCGAGTTCGCACGCGCGGTATTGCTTGGAATACCCGGCATTCTGGAACGAAACCTCCCCCCCCCCCCCTCAGATTTGCAAAGCTCGCGCTCGCGGAATCCAGTGAAAATTCGTGCGACGAACGTCTCTACGCGCCCGAATTCACCTCTTTCCGTTAAAATCGAATAATATTGAACTATTTACTATGTCAAACCCCCAGAATTTTATGAAAGATCCAACACATTTCTCACGTTTCAGCAATTGTTATTCTTACAAATACGAAAAATCGATATCTTTTCGTAAATTGTGCTTCATATGGAAGACATTTTTATTATGTATGTATTTATATTCATTCAACGCGATTTCAAATTTGTACATTTTTCGTGTTCAGTGATTCCAAAAGNTAAAAAAAAAAAGAAAGAACTAAACTAAATATATTTCTCATATAAAATCGGNCGNGGGTAAAATCGAGAGGGTTAATTAATGTTCCATAAAATAAAAATTGAAACAATTCCCATTATATCAAATTGAAAAATTGAAGGGGTAATGAGAAGTTGTAAAACAAAGATTTCGATATTTTATTTGAATAAAACGGACCCGTAACGAAAACGTGTGTGAGAAACTGTAACGCTGCAACGTAATACCGTTATAGCCGAGATATAGTGCGGCATAACTATATCGTTGCCAATATCATGTTACTACCGGGCATCATTATAACAGACTGGAACGATTCCATACTCGCGGCGGCTTTAATCTGCCGTTGAAATTCATGCGGGTTAAACATTAACCCTGGGTTTTGCGCAAGGCGGCCTTCATTGCATTGCGATGCACCTGCGTGAATGCATATGAGCCGTCCTGCCTGATACCGTGATGCATTTAATATAGTCAATATCCGGCAACGGAATAATCAGATCGATCGAGTGTGTAAGTGCCGTTGCATTTATCCGAATCGGTATATCGATTTTTATGGTTTTTCGGGCCAACGTCATAGCTGCGTAAATCGCGGGATGTATTGAGTGCATGCTTTTATTTCTAGAAAAAGAAAAATTAGCTTTTAGATTATTCCCGCTCTTTCACGTTTATTCGGAAGTCTTCAACCGTGCCAATAAAATTATTGTTTTATTTGAAACCGTATTATAGAATCTCGCGTTACTACATGAGTATTTCTGGTTTGTGCATTATATCCTTGCCTGGAAAGAAAGGGCGGAAGAGGGAGAATCTTTCTTGAGCAGACATGTGTGTTACTACCAGTGTAAACCATGTTGTAATGCCTTTCATCTATCCGCCAAATATCTCGGCGTCATGCAAATGCTCAGCAAACGCTCGCGCAAATTGTCTTACAATTGACCGTCGATTAATACCACGATCCTCTCCAAGAGCCATTAAGCAAGCTAATTTAATCCACGAGTTAGGCTTGGAATTAATCGACCAGATCACTTTCTCCGACGAGATCCTTGCGACGTTGAGATTTTCGGAATTTCCGCGATTGTCGACGTCGCGGATCGTTTAAAACGTTAAGACTTTAATGCATTAACGTTTTCAGGAGTGCACTTACAATATTGATATTTTGAAATTTAGAATATTGAAAACAATGTAATAGTCAATATCTACAAACCATTGTTTGTATTATATTGCTTATCCTGAGAATGCGCTTTGCCACGTTTTAAAATACATCCATTTCGTGTAAATTTCAGGATCAGGAATTGAGCGATTTTAAACAATTATTTTACTGTGATTTTAGCAAGTTAAAATATTTAAAAAGGCGATAGTATCTTTTAGATATTTAATAATCTTTTCTTGAATCTTTTCTCTCAGACGCTGTATGTTTTAGAATTCTACAATTTTAATATTTAATAATTTAATGACATAATTCCATGTTGTTATGCTTTTATGTCTCGTTAAATTTTTACAAGATATTACTTGCTTTATTATTTTAACGTATAACATTTCATTGATTTAAATAATTTAAATTATTCTAACACTTCGAATTTCATGTATTATTCATATATTTTCTTTACATAATATACATATAATTCTATATATAAATGATAATTCTATATATAAATAACAATTATATGTATAAAAAACTATAATATATTTAAAGCCTTAATAATGTCGAATTTTAGCATTGAGTATTATTGGATGCTGCAATTTTGGGATATAATAGTAATAAAGGGAGAAATTTAATTGAGAATATTGCTCACGTTGTTAATTTTCCGTAATTACAAAGAGATGAAAACTGTACATATAACAATTTTATATACACATTTTTAATTTAGTAACTTAAAGTCAATTTTTTCCTAAAAAGAAAAACCTTAATTAAAAGCTGGTTTTATATTCTTGTACTCTTTTGAAATATTAACGATTAAAATAATTAAAAACACACACGCACATCAAAGTTTTATTTAAATAAAAACGAAGGCTCGAAATTAAACAAAGCAGGAAAATAGTTTTTCTTTTTTTTTTAAATTAAAAATTGTATCTTTGTAAAAGTTAATTTGTAAAAAGATCATTTATTTTCATCTAGATTGTCATCTAGAGGGCAAGGGAAAGCTCTTTCAAACTTCACTTTCCTTCTCATTTTTGAATCTCTGATGTAATGCAGAAGTTAGTACATCTAATTTTTCAGCGTTCTGCATAGAAACTCAAAACAACGACGTTTGCTTCCTCAGCGTAACTGCGAGTGAAAATGTTTGACGTTATTATTTCGTAAAGGGATAAAATGATAACAACTATAGTGTCATTGTTGTAACACATCGGTCGCGTAATAATCATGATTTTGAGTTTTATCGCAAATTACACGCGACGCGTAAACTATGTTAAACTAAACAGCGTTTGGGATTGAATGCGTTTTGGAAATTAGGATCGATACAGAGGACCGAACGGTATAATAGCGATTGCTGCTGGCATTATATTAATTAATGGCGACGCATTTATTACGAATGCCTGACGTTTACAATGGATCTTGCGTATGAGAAACTAACGCTATGCGACCGTTAATATAACGCTCGCAAGCGGGATAATTGAATGGACGAATTTGCCTTTGGTAATCACTAATTATTCTCCGTGTTATAATGTTTATTGATCCTACATAAAACTGATTCCCTGCCGCAAGTGTCCTTTATTTTTTCGCCGTAAAGAAGAATATCCTTAATTCTGTAATTTTACAAAGAAAAAAAATCATCAATTTTTACGATTTTTGTCGCTAATCATATTTTTGTCATTATCTAATTTAAAAGATTATTTATTTTTCACATCATTTTGAAGACTACAATGTTTTATAATTGAATCCTCCACTCATGAGGCTTCTAATTATGAAACATTGAAGAAAGAGTAGCTTGAAAAATTCTTGCAGAAAAATTATTATTTGAGCTACATAATTAAGTTACTATACAATTTGACGTCCAAAGAGAATTAGCTTCCGAGATCATTAGGAAACATCATCGACCTTCATTATACTTCACGTCACTAAAAATCCTTATTAATATCTTTAAAAAAAAATTCCTTCCCGAAAAAGGTCTCACAAATTTCCGTTCAACTTATTTTCGACGTGCGAAGCTAACACTGTCTCGATCTGCGATCACCAATCGAACTCGCAACCGTGCACGCAATCAGAGACAAAATTCTCAAAATCTTCGTGCAGAGAAAGAAAGAAAAAAAGAAATTCCCTCTCTAAATCGGCGTCTCAAGAATGTTTCGGGAACAATCCCCTCGCCATCTGTTCGCAGCTCGCTGGTCGAGCGAATACTGAGTGGTATGAACTGGTGTATCCGCGACGGGTATCCGAATATCGAACGGTTCTTGCCAGCGCGACGTCGGGGACGACCGAAGCCGGCGCGAGCGCATGCGGAACGGACTCTAGGTCAGGTCACGCGGGTCAATCGCCGGGGTCGTTAACACCGCGAGGAGACCGGCCTTACACGAAGGTGCGCGGCTCGCTCCTGCACGTGTGTCGGGCACGCGCGCAGCTGTCTCGTTGCCGAAGGCGCACGGGAAACGGCGGTTTTCGGACGGGCCTTGAGGAATCTACTCAACGGGTTTCGAGGTTTTCCATAAGTAAAACCCGGGAGGTTTCGCGCTAACGTGCCTCGCGTGCGCACGTCCGCGGCTCCGTTTCTTCTGGCTCTGCCCTCTCGGCCGCGCTATTACAGCGGGGATTTTTACGATGTAAATAAGCAATATGTGGCAGCGGCGATAAACAGAAATATAAAACTTAATGGGCCGAATGCGAATGGCCGCGGTAAGTTAATGAAATCATAAAATAGGAGATACCTGGGAATATATCTTTTTCTTATTTATCCGTCTAAGTCTGCAGATCAGTTTCAGATAACATAATTTCCCTAAATATGGATTTCTAGACCGAGTGATTGCATTAAAGCAATAATAGCGGATTGCTATAAAATTTTACAACACACGACATCTCTCATGATTAGAAAGCTCCGGTATTATTTCAAGCAGAAGACGGCAATATTTTAGAGGATAAGGACGGTATCCCGGTCTCAGATCTCCGGGTCCATTTCTACAAAACTTCTCACCATATTTCCTGATATGAGATATAAAAACAATTGACGTGTTGCGAGCAGAATTTAAAATCGCTAATTCATACCTGTAATAATGTGTCTGTGTACCGCCGGTTTTTTTGCGAAATATGATTATCGCGAAGCAACATGGCGCGAACGTTATGGTGCGCGACTTTTATTTTCGCGACTGCGAAACTTTTCCGCGCCGCTCTTTCGACGCCGTTAATATCCGGTTTCAATTTTCGAGACTGAATTATATCGCCTTTTTGCCCACCCATGTGCTGATGACAAAATGGCGATCGTAACTCAAGCAGAATTACATTTCTTTTGCGGCCGACCGCTAATTCTCCTAATTCTCAGCATTCTTACTCTGGTTGGTAGGATCAAAAGAGGCGCGAATTTAGCCAGCATTCCATTTCTCTCATTATTTCAATTTATAATAAAATATTAAACGTGCTTTTTAAAGTTGCTTTTATTATTTTTAAAAATTAAAAAAAATCTCTCTTTATAAAAAAATGGAACTCGTAAATAAATTCTTATTCATTTGACATCAAAATTCTCTCAATTTGCTTTTAAGAACTTTTAGTTTCGTTGAGAATTTTTTGAGCATAAATTTAATTAATAATCATAAAATTTAATTAATAAAGAAACCTTTTCTGATAAATATTTCTACACTTTTTTGGAGGATCTGCGAGTCTTTTCATAAAAAATTAAAAAAAAATATATTTTCCATAGAGAATTCAGAGGAAATATTTCATGGAATCTCGTCTTATTAATTATTATGCAAAATAACATTCTTTAAATGGGTCTAATATTTTTCGTTATAACGTTATTATTAATAGATACAAAATTGCAAAGCCGATTCTTTTAATATCCTGCAGCCATCGAAAGTTTGAACTCGAAGATCGAACGCAATTGTAAGTCTTTTGCATTGTTCAGGCCCTGCAAGCATCGCGAATCCAATCGATCGTTCGGCGAGGCGAGTCTGGCGAACTCGTGAAGTGGCTCTGATTAAGTGGCGCCATTAGAGGGTGGTACTCGAAAAACGAACATAATCATTAGTAACCGAAGCAGTTTCCGGCACTCCCCTCTAATAACCGACTCGCACGCGATCGTAATTATTATTTGCGGTTTATATCGGTTCACTTTCAACGCCGGATCGGCTTATCAATCGAAATGGTAGCGCATCGCTATTGCGGAATTGGAGCAACCAATACTGCTGTTTGAAAGTCAAAAGCACACATATCGCACGCGCGTGTGTGTGTGTGTGTGTGTAATATGTTCCACTAAACGGAAAGTTTGACGAAAAAATTTTTTCTGTATTATTTTCTATCCATCGTTAAATTAATTTTACGTTATTAAAAAAGAGAGAGAGATCGTTTTATTAATATAGTACAGTCAATAATTGATCCACTTTTTAAGATTTAATTATTTAATTTATAGTTTACAAACTCTTAGGGTTTATCTCACACAGGGAATATATAATATCAATTATACAAAGGGTAGACACGCTCTAACGTGACTCTAAAATATGGATAAAGCAAGCGTCTGTATCCCTTTAAGGTGGCCTTAATGGAACGCACAGTAAATTTTAAAATATTTTCGAGAGAGGGAAAGAGCGAGGGAGAGAGAAAGTGCTTCTTAATGAAGGGGGACAGGGGTCGCGCGTAATCGCGAAGACATAAATATTGTAATCTAGTCTGTAAAATTTCTGCACGCGTGTAATTATGGAGGCGAATTCGTTTACGTTTCTTGCCCTGCCTTTATGCATCATGCGATTGCAGTATCGTTTTACGCAGTGCGGTTTTTACTGCAGCTACACGGGATGCAATTTTAATTCGCCGCATCGCGATTAAGAACGATCAGAAAGTGACGGCGAGGCGCGGGCGATGAAGAAGAGAGGGATGGAAATTTTATCTCTCGGAAAAAAAACTTCGTTCGCGGTTTATTTTATGAAGCACGTTAAGGGAACGAACGGGACGATCGAAGATGCGTGTAACGCTTCGTCTTTATAACCTTTCGCTTTTTAATCTTTTTTAATGATTAAAATATTAATAACAGTATCATATATAATAAAAAGAAAAATAACCTACAGAAGGAAATCTTTAGAGAGATAAAATTCTTATTTATGATAAAACTTTTATTGAAATAAATTTACTTCTGTAAAAATTTAGAAAGATGTCGCAATAATGGAGTTTGTATCAGGAGATAATCTAATTTATGATTGTTAGACTTGAAGAAATATGTTTTTTTTTTTTGAAGAGTGATATATAAAAAAGCAGAATATACTAGGTTTCAATATTTAATTAATGAAATGATATTTAACGTTATTCCTATTAATTAATGTAATATATAAGCTTTGAAAGATATTAAAAAAGATTGTTGCTATGCAGAAAGATGTAAGTTTGAAAGAATACTACCTAACATTTCCATTTAGAGTGTTAAAGAAATAAGCTTATTAGCGAAAGTGTACATGAAACGAGCGATATCGGGAAACTTTTGTAATACACTTCATGTATTTATTTATGAAGTAGCATTAACGAAGAAATGAACTTATTAACAAAAGTACGCTTCTTCAAATGCAGAGTGTATATTTTACGATAAGCGCAAATCACAATTATATGCGCATTCGTATAATTGCACGTGGAACTTATATTTCGAGGCAAACACCCCTTCAGCCGGGATGTTGTTGTGCTAAGCTCTTCGATTACTATTATTACGCGGGGGATAAATAGATAAAAGGAATAAAATATGTATATATGTATATAAAATTGTAAAAAATTCTTTTCCCCCGTCCATGCGTGTAACGGAACGGTAGCACGGATGGCTGGTTAGGGTTAACCGTCGAGTGCACGCGTCAACGCACGCGCTGCGTGTGGAAGTGACGGCACCCAAAGCGGGTGATCGCGCGGAAAAGATCGGCCTCTCTCATTAAACGATTAATTAGCGGGCGTGTGATGTCGAGGAGTGGTGTAGCGCGGGTAAGCGAAGGGTAACGCGAGGAGTACGAATAAAACAAATCGCCGACGCGGTTGTTTTACAACCACAGTCGCGGGCTATCGATCATTGTAATGAGCGGAGCAGGCTCGGAAACGATAATTACAGGCAACGGTTTAGAAGCGCGCGGGGTTGTGAGCGAGAGGAGGGGTGGTGCGGGAAGGAGAAGGGCTTGAGGAATGTCAGTCCCGCTGGCGTACGTGGACGGAAAAAGCGATGTAAAAGCTGCAGGATGGAGGCCACACCCTGCTAAGGTCGGCGGGAGGTTGGCGGCGGCGTGGCGGGCGAGAGAGAGAGAGAGAGAGAGAGAGAGAGAGAGAGAGAGAGAGAGAGAGAGAGAGAGAGAGAGAGAGAGGCACGAAGGGGAGGCTGGCGGGAAGAGGAGAGTAATATCTCGCGTTGTAAAATCCACCGACGTGAAAAACAACCGGGGCATCGCTATACCATTTACCGCTTGATAGGTGGTAGCGTGCTTTAAGCTCTGTCTTTTCTCCGCGGATGACATAGGCGACCGGCCCCTCGCTGCCTTCTCTCCTCCCCTCGTTGCTCTATCATCTCGTTCTCCCCCGTCCGTTCTCTCCTGGTCCCCTTTTCGCTCGATTTCTCTCTGTCTGCCTCAGTTTCCCTTCTCAACTCGTTTCTTCCGACTCATTTCTAGACGCGTCACGGTCTCTGCTAACATCTAACAGTCTCTATCGGGCCGTTTGAATCTGTCTTTCTGCAGTCTGACGTTGTCTCCCTCTTCGTTATAGTTGCTCCACGAGGCTCCTTCAAACCTATTCCAGTTTCTCTCGAGTTACTCTCAGATCTCTTTCTGGCGTTTCATCTCTTTTAATCTTCCCTGCCAGCCTTTTTCACAGTTCAATTGTTCCAGGTTTTTCTTGCGTTGATTTTTTTTCTCTACGTTTTATTAGTTTCTGCTTCTCTCTAAATTTACAATATTCTAGACTATTTCTTGGTCATTTAATTTATCGCAATTTCTTTTTGCTGTTTCCACCAAATTAATACCGATTTTTATCACGCCATTTTTATCAATCCGTATTATTTTACTCTCTTTGTTAAACTCCTCTTCGATATTTCCATTATCCCAATCTCTTTCGTTGTCCGATCATAGGCATTAATAGCTGATAAATTCCATCGCGGTATAGATAGCGATCAAATCGAAGCTTTCTACATGGCTATTAGAAAAACGAGCGTGACTAAGCGATATTGAAGATTACACGAATTTACAAAAAATATATTTGTATTATTTTAAATCAAGATGGTTCTTGTAGATGGAATTGGATTGAATGATGGAAATGACATATTTTTTCCACAGTAAAACTATATTTTTTAATCCTTTATAACATGATTAAAAATAAGTACAAAATTAAAAAATGTATATGAATAACATGAATAATACGTTTTCAAGATTCCTGAAAATTTCAAGATAACGTTAAATTTTCTTTACAAAATTATTGAAAAAAAAGTTATTTTAATCGATTAAATTTCAATTATTTAGGAAACACGACTTGTCGATAAAATTTCGCTTGTGATATCACGTTTTATTACATCCACAAATCTATAAAAAACATCTTGTCTGGTTGAAAATTTTGGATTATAAACCTGTGTGTTATTCAAAAAAGTGGAGCAGAATAAGAGAGAGAGAAAAAGAGGGCGGTAAATACAATGAGTGCCCAGTTGCCGGGCCGACTTTCAGAGAGAACAGCAGCTTCATTTTTTCACAGGGGGAACAGTTTCACAGCGCACGGAATAAGTGTTCTTAGAATTTCTCGACAACGAGGAAAAATGTAACTGAAATGTGCCAAGAGGGGTAAAAGCACGCGTAACAATTCGTGTTCTCCTTAAATCAAATTAATTAACTCCTACAGGCCTTCCTTATTGAGATAAGACATGTGCTAAGGGAGCCTGCTCGCGGAAATTTCTTATTTTAAAAGCAAGCCAGAGTTTTATCTGCTGTACATATAAATGGAAGATATGGCAAAATTATAGCGCGAATAAATTCTCTCTGTCTATATATATTTTCTCTCTAACATATTTTATAAAATTTTAAATATAACTCTTAACTACTTTCTGGTTTCAAATTTTACTATCGTATATTCTATCTCAGAGAAAATTTTTATTTGAAGAAATAACTAAAATTTCATTAAAACTTAATACAATTTTTTATAATGAAATATTGGCCGCATCTGCAACGGAAATATAAATGGCTTTTTAGAGTTATAATTATTCTGAAACTTCCTGCGCATTTCGCTTTCATTTATTGTGCGCGCTCATTTATCTGGCGCGCAATTTATCATCGACCTATGCATTTATCCGCGGTCGCGTCTTATCAAATCGAAATGGGCTAATGAAATTGGGCGGGAGACGGGCGTTGCGACACCCTTAATTTCCGGCCGGGGCGTCGCGCGGTGGCGAAACAAGCGGAAACGAGACGTTGTATTTATGTTAAAACTTAAACGCTCGTCTTAAGTACCAGCCGAGTACAGGGCAAAGCGTCGCGTCGCCTTGCGGCTCTTCCGATCGGAATATTTCTGCGATGGAAACTTCCTTCGCGCCATGCCGGGAAATTTCCGGAACGACGTGGAAATTATTAGCAGATGTCGCAAATGGCGAATGCGAGACGCTAAAATAGAGTCTGCTCGGGCTTTCACCCCGATATTTTGCCGGATTTATCAGAGTTAGCTGGCTAATTTTTT
Source organism: Tetramorium alpestre (assembly GCA_021460005.1). Taxonomy (NCBI): domain Eukaryota; kingdom Metazoa; phylum Arthropoda; class Insecta; order Hymenoptera; family Formicidae; genus Tetramorium; species Tetramorium alpestre. The sequence continues at coordinate 2,665,004 of JAJVSH010000005.1, read as the reverse complement.
CCACACGTTAGATAAATCAGAGAACGATAAAAAAATATTATTTTCTACAAAAATATAAAAACTCTTTAATTTCCCATTTATTTCGTGATTATATCTTTCTCTTTCTTCTTATCAAGATTAAAAAAATTATAGATTAAAAAAAAAATTTTAGCAACGAAGCATCAGAATTTTGCTGATGTGCCAAAAGATTAAATATTTATATTGACGATGAACTCGCAGTTAAACCTGCAAATTTTCCCGAGCATATTCTAAACGTAGCGTCGAGAAATATCGCTTCTCTCATGCGCTCTTATGTGCATTCAAGTTGCACGAAGACTGCAAGCTCAGCTAACTCCTCAATTCTATCTCTCCTCATCTATTCATGGGACGGTCTCGCGGCGCAACATTCTTTCCGTGAATTTCGCTTAGGCGCATCCTCTTCGTTCTTTGCATCTGTACTTTCGCCCGATCCAACTTCTATTTTAATCGTCATCATATCTGTTCTGTTAAGGAAATTAAACCTGCATTTATTACTTCAAACATTTGCCCCTCTCGGCAGCTGATTAATATTTTAATCGCGGTTTCCATAACATTTATTTCGAGCTGGCATGGTCGGGTGAAAAATTCACGAATTTCCCGGGGAAAATCAGTAACATGGCGCGTTGCGTCCGCTGTAAAAGGGTGACAGCGCGTCTAAGAAGGGGGCGGCTCGCCATTAATTAGCCTTGATGCGCGCGATATTGACTCACCCTCCTCTCGTCTCCGCCGTACTTCGCCTAAATGAATGCAGAGTTGCGAAGGATGCAGCTGCCGCTGCGAGAAAAATGTGGCATCGCGGAAATTCCCGGCGCAGTTTTCCTTTTTATTTGCGCAAGTATAAATCGTCCTTGGTTCAAACCGCGTTTTATACCTGCCTGCGTATATATATCGCGAGAATATTTTCAAGATATTTCTTCGCTCACCCGTAAACAGAAATCTGCTAATTTATTATTACTACAGAAACGCGTGATTTATTTCTCGTAATGTAATTAATATGAGCGCCGATAAATAAATTAGCATTTTTCCATAGAAATTATGCTAAAAATAGACTGTGTTGTTTGTGCTTCCAATAAAGCACGCGGTTTTAATAAAAGCATGGTGATAAACATTGGCCGGTTTGTCCTATTTTATAATTAAATGGAAATAACTTGACAAACACGGGAAGGCATAAGATTCTAGTAAGTTCGAAAATTAGTAATGAATTTTCACAAATGTATCTTCGTAAGTAATACTGACTTGTATGAGTTCTGCTGTTTGAATAATAAATGGAATGGTTCTGATACTTTTTTGCATACTAAACAAGTTTTTGAATTTTTATTAAAGGGATTTTAAATATGAAAGACAATTCTCGTAAATATAAAGCGGACGAAATTTAAAAAGAAATTATTTTTACCACAAGAGAATTATACTCTTTTAAAGTGTTATTTTTTTTTTAATATAATGTCGACATTATTGGGGTTTAAATTGTTAGAAACTCTAACTATTAAACATAAAACCAGAATAATTTGCGAATTTCCACAAAATAAGTTTCAAATAAATTTTCAAATATGACTAAAAGTTATTACTTTTTAATTCGTCAAACTTAATTTTTCTGAAGAATGTGAAATAAAGTCAATTTTGAAGGAAGATTCAAATTCAACATGCAGAAAAGCATTAATAAAAGTAACTATTTTTGTTATTTAAATAACACATTTCTCGAGAGAATTACAATTCTCAGCAAAGTCGAAATTATGTCAAACTTGAAATTCACAAGTACGAAAATTTTCTCAATTCCAATGAACAGGATATGAAAATGCGTCTCTGCACGACAATGAAAATCGCGAAAAAGAAAAAATTAATAAAGATACCTGCGCGCAAAAATAGAAATTCTGTGTACCGCAGTGATGCTAAAATCAACGAGAGAAAATCACGAAATATTTGGTGCTTCGAATAGCCCCGCTATATTCAGAAACTGAAATGTATTATTACTATATGTATAAAAATTGTGACCTTTATGTTGACGCTATTGTGATTATATTGAATGGCAGTGATTTAAAATATGGAGATATAAATCATGTATCGATCTGCAGTCACTATCTGATCCTCTTTTCATAAACGTTATACAAAAATAAAAGATATATAATATAATTTTAAATTATTAATGATTAAGTATTATAGTATAAATGAAAATAAACTGAAGATACAATTTTAAAATATCTGATATATGTCTGAAATAGAATTAAAAATATTTATTATTGCCCTAAATGTTTTTAATAATAATACGATAAAGGACATTAAAAGTTTTTCTATTACAATTAACTTTTATTTTATATATGTATCCATTAAGCTTATCTTATATTTGATCAAGCACTAGCACCTTGTTAAGCGATTATATTAGAATTATAATTTTTAGTAGTTTTATTGTTAATTTTTAATATAAACTTCTTAACTTTAAATTGTTAATATAGAAGCATGATAGATCTTAGCCGGAGTGCCGCAGGGTCTTTCCTCCTTTTCACTATTGTGTTAAAATAAATTTCTTATTTTTTCCTAAAAAAGGATATTATTCGAGCAAACTTCCCGATTAAATTACTGAAACGCAAGAAAAGGAAAAGATATAAACTGAAAAACACTCTGCATCATTTCAAGTTGCGACATCATATCTCCAAGTTATTTCAACGTCTGATAACAAATCTATTTACGAAATGGATCACAATGTTTAAACACGTGTTCGATTTTTATGTCGCATCAGTCGCTCAGGTTTCAGAATCAATCGGATACAATAATTGATGTTCTCTTGACGACGAAATCTAAACCCGTATTGTCTTCTGTACGCATATCGAGTAATCTTTTGTTTTCGCAAAAATCTTCTATTCAATATTTATTGCTATCCAATGGTAATGGAGGGCATAAATCTTCCTTTTATCAGCAACTTCTTCCGTAAATTCCGCGCGAGAATAACATTCCACTTCCGTTTTTAGGCAACCATCGCCGAGTTCCGGCACGACCGGCACCTCGACGGTATCGTCGACGACCGGCGACGGGGACACGGCGCAGAGCATCGGAATGTACCCCGTGGGCGTCGCGACGTCGTCAGCCGTCGTGACGACGGCGACGCCGGTGACGACGGCGTCGGCGACCGTGCCGCTGGCCACCTCCGGCGGAAGCGCCGGCATCGCCCGGAGCGTTTCCGCGCCGAGCGCACCGCGGCCGGTCGTCCAGGTCAGCAGCTCCTCGGCGAGCGCCTCGGTAGCGCAGCGGCCGAGACTCAGGAGGAATCAGAGCCGCACCGAGGCCATCCGGAAGTGAGTACAAATCGATGGTGCAGTGTCGACAAGGCGCGTTCTATTTTCCAAAATTTCTCAATTAATCTAGTCACTTTCTGAAAAAGATTGTTGTGTCGCACGTCAAATGTGATGGATAAAAATTGCTGACGCACAGAATGATTTACACTCTCAGGATAAAGTGTGTGCCATTTAAAGTATTAAATATTATTTTTGAAACTTTTTGTCGTGGATGCCGCAGTGAGAAAAATTAGTTTGCTGCCGCACTGCGTTTATCAGTCATACGAAGAAATGTGTCTTAACTTAGGACTTTATAATTTCGGTAACATATGTAGATGTATAAATAAGAAACGTGGAGGAATTAAAATAGCTGTCTCTCTTTTTGAAAACTTTCTCTTGTATTTATTAATTTTAAAGCATGAACATTCATTTATATTAAGTTGTAAGAAAATAATTCATTTGACAATTCTGGTAGAAAAGTTTATAAAATAGAAACATTGTATTATGGATTAGTTTATTTTCAGTGTTAGTTTTCTCATTCACTTATTAGTATTTTCAGTATCAGTTTATTTTAAATAATAAAAATTGTGCGGGTTGTTGTATAAAAATTATTTATACCAAATTATTTTGAATCTGATTTATTCTATGAATAATATACATATATTGTCAATTTGTTTCTAAAATCAATAAATAAATAGAGAAACACGTTGCTTTAACATATTGATTGCCGTGTCATATATTCGTATATGAATGACACTCCTTGTTTTCGAGAGCTCCCCGTCATTCAAACACGAACGACATCCAATTTTATAACAATGATATTTTAACCTAAAATATTTCATGGCAAAAAAGTAAATCACGAAAGAAAACGTGTTTGGCATCTTGAGCATTTTTCATGAAATTGAGTGTCATTCATATATAAATGACGTGGCAATCAACGTGTTAATCGGTAAGGGCCATTTGAATTGTAATTGAGGTAATACATATGCGAGTCTGAGATGTGATATATAATATCTTTCTAAATTTTGCAGTTATATCAGACGCGAGACAGCGCAGTTCTTCGGGGTTGACGAGGAATCGGAGGCTTCGGAGAAGCAGAGATGGCTGGACCGACGGCGACGCATGGCGTCGAGGAAGTACGGCGCGCTGGTACCGGAACACAGACCGCCGGATCCGGACATCACCCGGGACGTACCGGACACGACCGAGACACCGGAAGTGAGTGCATTGTGCTATCAGAATATACGTTCTAGGCGCGATTATAATCCTATGAGCGATCATAATCGATGATAACCCGAGAGAGTTTGATTGCATCAGCAAGATAAGCCATGACAACAGAGCGAATTTTTTAAGTAAAGTAATTTGATGAAGATATCGGTGTTATGATTATAGAAGTTATACACGTCTTATCTTAAGAGATGTATCACAATTGTCCGATTTTAATTATAAGTATAATAATTTACCTGGATTATTTCTCGAAAACAGCCCGCGTATTTAAACGTAATTCAGAACGTAACTTAATAAATAATTAATGATTGTATGAGATTAGAAGAAACGACGATATTAATTCTTTCGTAAATTCGCTTTAATGACTTAGCAAGGAAATTAGAGATTTCAGGAAATTGCGATAAAAAAAAAACACACATTTCTGAATATTCATAGGGAGTCACACTCAGACGATGGCAGCAACCAGTACGGAGGAAAGATTCTGTTGCGAGAATGACGCTGTCGGGTCTTCATTACATCGTCGAGGTGAGTTATTGTCCCATTTCCAACTTTTCAATCCTAATTGTGATGAAATCTGCTTTAACAATTTCTTGTTTTTTTTTACAAAATATTATAAAGTCCTATTATTTCACAAATTATTTATTACCATGCTTTCGTAAAATATATTCATCCAATTAATTATTCTGCTAATTGAAAAACATACTTCTCACATTTGTTAAACATTGTAGATTTATCTAATTAATTCTTGATGCGATTAATTGGAAAATTTAATGCGTAGTCGAGTATAATTAGAATCCGAAATTTTAATTTCGTTAATTCATCCGGCTTAATCAGCTGGCTTTTCTTTGTGCAATTTTATCTTCGTCACGTCGAGATTGCTGGTCTCGATAAGTATACGAGAGATAAACGTATGTACGTATGTACACAAGTCCATAATAACATACATATAAGTACGCGCGGATGAATTTATTAGGATCACAGGCCGAATCGTGCGACGTAATTAGCCGGCCGGGTGTAAACCGCCTTCGTTGAATTACATTACATTAACCCTAAAGTTTAGATTAGCCAAACTAGAGTAATATTCCAGTCATAAAAGTGGAGCGACCCGCACGCCCGTCGCCCCATTACGTAACTTCGGTTTTAGTTTACGCCAGAAGGGCTTATTTCCGCTCGCGCCAACTTTGCGCTTCCGCCAAGCTAAGACGAAATTTTACCTTCGAATTATTCAGGTGTTTCGTCACTTGCGATTATTTCACAAATATTATGCTACATGGTTGCTCATGAAAGACAGTAGTCAGATATATCTATAAACTTACTACGTTTCTATTCGGATGCTTTTTTTCTGTAAATCGCTGTATAAGAAAATGATTGTATAATAATTTTTATAATATGCAGTTAAGTAAAAGTTTAAAGGCTGCAATTGTAAAATTGAAAACATCTATTCTCTTCATGTTTATTTTCTCATCGCTGGTATAATATATTTCATCTTTTCTTTATTCTGCTTCTCGTATAACTGACTACATTTTCATCAATGTTTTTTTCTAGATAAACTTTTTCTGATTTTAATTTTAATTAAGATTTGAAAGAAATTTTTTTTTCAACATTTCTTGGAGCTCTTGATAAATTGTCAATTTTTTTTTATTTTAACGAACGAATCATCCATTATAGAAATTTAAAAAAGTTTATAAAAATGGATTTAGCAGCTAATATAAGGGAAAGATACATAAAGATAAAAAAAGGAATTTTACTAGAACACTTCAAAGATTTTGATAAAAGAGCGTTACAATTTTATATTCTTTGCAATAATTTATTCCTTTTCTCTTCGTCTATTTTAAATCAAGGCTACAAATAGAAAGCGCATAACAAATCAAATAAAAATGTAAAAAGGTTTTTTCGTTATTTCTCGATTTCGCTTCCAACTATTCAGAGAGGATATATGTTCAATCTTTTTTTAGACATTTAGATATACATATACAGAAACCATTTTATATAACTCGTATCACGTAGAGAAAAATTCTATTTTTTGAAAAAAAAATAGAAAATTGATATTTCGATTATTTTCAAGTATACTCTTCTTTTCAATGATGTAATACAATAACACCTTTATCACAAATAGTGTGATGATGCTTATTTCGATATTTACATGACTGAAATGGCAAAATAGATTTTTTAAATTAACTGTTAAATAAAATCTTTTGAATGAAATAGATAAATAATTCACTGCGATGTACAAACATAAAACGAAAACACAAACCCTTTTACTCTCATGCCGAAATTCCATCGACAATGCCTTGTCGATTATTACGAAATATGTTCGGATTTATACTTTTTCGGCCTTCCGATCGGCCATTTGAATTCATCGAGCAGCAACCACACGGGCGCGCAATGCGCAATGTATTCTCCTCGCGCGGATGGTCGGTCGGCGATATTTCAAAACTTACCACTTAACTCCGTACCGGCCGGACAACGACTGGAGCATGCAACGCCGCAGGAGAGTGTCTCCTTTTCGTATACACGATGGCCCATTAAAATGTTTCACGCGCGACCCAGAAAGCGTTCGCGGGTCCGAGTCGATTCCAAGTCGAACGTAAAATTCATGGTCGCTCGCAATCATTCTTATGCATTAAGATACGCCGACTCGAGTCGTATCTTAAATTTTTAGCGCGTATTTATTTCTGACTTCCCCTTTGATGAGGGGAATACTCATTTCCGCAATCGTAATTTGACGAACGATTCGTGCGCATTGATTGACAGCGTGAAAACAGTTGTAATTAACGACTAATAAGTAGCTGTTAACAGTAATTAATATGTATAAATATAATACTTGCCAAAAAAGGTTTTGTGATTATTTAGAAATAATAAATAATTTTACGCGAATTATTTTATTTTATTGTAAATTAATATAGACGTTGAATATTTGTCGCAACAATACAATTCGAGTACGGTTTTTTTTTCAAAATTACTTTGTGCGCCGACTTTTTTTAATCCCATTTAGAATCCAACGAGATAGTAATACAGTTTGCACAATTAAAGCGCGAATTAGTTTAAAAATTTTTAATTTCAGGCACATATTATTCTCTTGCTTTTGAATTGTTTTTTTTCTCTCGATTAATACGAAATGTCATTGTGATCTGTTAATACGTTTTCCGTTGTTACTTGGATTATGTTGCATACTGGACGTTTTAAACGAGCGGAACGAATCGGGCGATTTCCGCCGATAATTCCGCATTGTCCGGCGTCCGATTTTTCTCGACACCGTGAAATTATTACGCGAGAACCGAGCACAAAACGGCGAAAATGAGGTCCGAAAAACGATACGAATTAATTTTGCAACGATCCGTTCCGCGCGATCAAATCACAATTCCGCGATTCTCGCGATTGTACGCCGGCAATAACGAAATTTATTAAGCGGAAATACAGCCCGCGTTGCTTAAACCGTTTCGCAAACCTCTTTTTAATGGCAACTATAATATACAGTGTTGAATCTAGAACAAAAGCTGGGTCATAGTACACATTTTCATCGCGCGCGCGCACACGATATTTTGAGGCAGATTGCCTGATTTTTTTACGCATATATTTTTTTCATTAATTACCCCGTTATTCTATTTTCCTCTCCGTAATAATAATAGTAATTTTTAGGATTAAAAAATTGGCGCAATATTTTTATCGAGTTCCTTGCTCGCGTTAGCTTCCTTATATTCCTAATATTCCACAAAGAATATTATAATCGTCGACAGAGAAGTTTGCAATGCAAAAAGTAGCATTCTATTTTATGTGCGTAGCAATCGAGCGAAATAGCGGCTAAAGAACGCAGCTGCGGAGGCTGCACGCGCTCTGATTAAAATAACGCCGATCTTACTTAATAATGGAGTTTATTAGATCTCTAATAAATGATGCCGCTGTCTCCTTATTACGTGGCGTTCTGCGGGCACCCGAGCCGGACGATGTAAATTTTAATAAAATCTCGCGTGTAACGCGTGCACCGCGCCGCCATTAATTACATCCCTTCAGCGGGACGCATAAAGGGCGAGTAAAGCGAGTTACGAGGGTAATCTACTCCCTTCGTTACGCCGCCCTAAGATTTAAAACACTTCGTTACGCGCGACGCATGCCCTTCTCTCCCTCCCTCTTCCTCTCTTGTATTCCATCTTCTTTTTAATTTCACGGAAATGGCGAATTGCGCGCATTGCCGCATTCACGCGAAAAGTAAATAAGGAAATCTTACTGCCTGCCGCAAAGAAGAGTCCCTAAAGTGATTTATCTTATCCTTGATTGTTTGACGGTTTAGTCGTTGCAATTTGTGTACATTTTCTTTCTACTTACAAAAGAGGCAATTCGAATAATTCTTAAAAATCTGCAACTTAATGCAGAAATTAACACAGTAATTTTCTGGTTCGGCTAAATAAACTCTTCTTCTAAGAATGAAAGCTCTTTTCGAAGAAAATCTAATCTAACTTTCTATTTCTATCAATATCGTAAAAATTATTAGAGATTATAATGGATAATTATTAAGAGATGTCGAAAAAATATTGAGATATAAAAGTTTACGGTTCACAATAATATAAGCAGAGATTAAAAAAAATTTTAATTCTTCTCTCATTATTCTCTTAATTCATTTTTATTGTTTGATGATAACCAAATGTAAAATATTTCGTATGCCATTTATTATATAAACGTGTGTATGAAATGGAGATATATTTTTTAAACATACTATAATGAATATTTGTTGTAAATAAAAGATGACGTTAAAATTTATTTGATCTAACTCCATATTGTATAATATAAATAATGTAATATAAAATAGCGTACTGTAAAATTAGCACATGAGATAATTTTCCTAACGCGTAAATATTTATCCTTTCGAGCGCGACTGCTTGCTATTATACATATAATAAAACATATAATAAAATTAAGAAAATAACATTAAAAAGAAAAAAACAGATAATTATTATAATTAGATTTATATGTATTTTATTTCTGCAAAGTTTTAAATTTTTAGGAATTTTCTGATTTTGCCTTCTTTATTAAAGTAATACTTTTAAAGAAAATATCGAGTATGCGAGAAATATATAAGCTCGATGTCCTTTCAGTAAATTTCAGCATCTCTGTAGGCCTGGTAGAAACGCCGGGGGAGGGGAGAGGGGGTCGATATATGTACTAACTGCAACCATTTCGAAGTTGCAACTGCGCGGTCGCATCCGCCGTCGTCGTTAATGCCGGATTATGCAGATCTGCGTTTAATTATATGCTCGCAAAATGATGGATTTTCCAGTGAATGCTCATTACACGTTTGCCATCATCGTTTGATCGATATTAATGGCGAGCCAATAATGTAATCTAATAATGACGTCGGTACGAATTAATCAGGTCTCGAATTATTACCGATCGTTATCGTCAAATCGAATCTTTTCAAAGGTAATTTCTTCGTCTTCTTTTCAACGCCTTCCAACGACAACTTTGTAGTTATTTTATTCGGGATTTAATTTAATTACATAAAAAGGTTATTTTAATTTCATGTAATTAGCTCCATTATAACATCGTGTTGACTTTAGGAAATGAAAAACAGAGAAACAGAATCGAGTTTTAATTATTAAAGTCTGATGAATTTTATCCTTTCTATAATGAACGAATAAAGAATGCTATAAAATGAAGGTATGTGTTGAATCTGTCTTTAATCTAATGGAATGCCGATAGAAATATTTTATATTTTTATTTGTCAATGAATTTACGTCGCGAATTGAGATATTTGATATGGCGAAGAATGTGAACGCGTTATATATGTATATATATGTATATATATGTTTTCTCTTGATATAATGGCGGGCCCGTTAAAGTGGAAAAATTCCGAAAGCGGGACTACGCCTCTGTGAAATCCGACGGAATTTAATTTCGTGCACGGCTTGCGGGAATTAACATTCACCCTGTTTATTGCTTCGTATCGAACCCTGCCGATCGGATTTTATACTGTCGCAGCACAGTTCTCGGTCGTTAATCGTCGTCCTCGCAATTGAACGGAGTATTTTGAAAAATGCTCCAGGTCGTTTTGGAAAATTGGAAGTCCTCGCTCTTTCCATTATCGCTTCGATACGGTCGATTAAAAAAATTTTCGTGGGAAAAGATTCCACAGTCAAAAATATTCCGTCACGTCGTCCAGTTTCTTTGAACGTTTCGGGACGTTTCTAAAATTTATATACATTTATAGAATATTATTTTATATATTATTTTATATATTATTTTCATATAATAAATTTTCATATAATAAGTTAAAATATATTAAAATTTGATAAATCATTATTTTTTATATTTCATGAGGTTGGTTGGTTCCAAATCTTTAGAAGAGTCTGCCCGTCGATGAAATTTTTTATCAGTTTATACTACAACACCTTGTATACGTGTAGATTCGCTTGACAAAGACATCGTCTCTCGTTAGTCGAAGGACATGACGGTCGAAGAAACAATATCGGCGGAAGTTGCCAACTTAAACTGCCGTTTAATGCGGCTAGTTTTACGAAGTTTCGAAGGGATGACGGGGAGTGCATGGTCAGACACGCGGTGGCTGTCGACTGGTTTGCACTTACTACTGACTGGTAGTAGCCCAGTGGTAGATGCCAACTAGTGGACGACCGGTCGGACGGCGGCCGCACGTGAGTGTGCTTTCGACAGCTCTGACAGTTTATTAGCGGTGCCCGGACCGTAACTCGGATGGTGCGCAGTTAGCGATTGCCACGAAACTTTGAACCGTCGATTTCTAACGCTTTCGCTTCTCCAAACGTTGCCAAACGTAAGACAGCTCGCGTGCTCCGATAAATCTCCCGGTGAATCCTCCAACGTTTACGTAATCAGACTTGTTAATTATGAAATCGAGGCATCGGATTATTTTGTTTCTTCAAACTCTTCGAGACACTCGCGATCGATCGGATATATTTTTTTTTTTACTTCGTTGTTATTGTTTGTATTTTATCTTTAGAAACTATTTAGTCTCTATTTGCGCGACTTTTTCGCGGTCATTATCGACGATATGAAAAACAAAATTGGTATTCAATTTTCAAGAGTATGAATATTCGGTACGTTTTTATTTAATCGAAACATCATCGTGTGTTCCCAGTCATTGTCAAGACAGCGTCTTCGCGAGCGCTCGCAATCACGCCCGGAATCGCGCAGCTTCCCGCCGAGCACGATCGCGTATCTGTCGAGGACAGACCCGGACAGCGGCCAGGATGAAGATGAGGCCTTCTTCGAGAGACCACCGCCGCCGCCGCCGCCCCTTCCGGCACCCCCGTCATCACAACAGTCGCAGACGCAAATCGATCAGGCCTCCAGCGGACTGGTCAAGGATGAAGAGGTCGACGCTAAGATAACGGATATTCTCGAGTCTACGCAGGATCGCGAGGGGATCCCTACCATAGAGTTAGTCGGGTAAGTTTTATGAAATTAAGGAATTCCCGGAATTTTGACAATTACAAGAAGAATCGTAATTTTGAAATTTTACTATTTTTTTTTTAATTTTTAGAGGAAAATCAGAATCGTTAGGTATATTTTTTAATCCTCAGACATTGAACGCTTTCTTCTTGCAGGTTTGCACAACAGAAGGATGACAGAACGACGATCGACGGACAAGTCAGACGACCCCGCTCGACCACGAGGGACCACTATATTTCCAGGTGAGATTTCTTTTTCTAATTCCATTTCTTAATTAAGCTCTCATTACATTATCCTAAAATATTGAGCCATAAAATTATGTCGAATTTCAATTAAAAATTGTTAAAATTAAATAACTAGCTTAAAAAACTTATATTAATTTATTAACTTTTATTAATTAGCGTTTTTATGTTAGTGGTTCAAAAAGCAATTCGAATGTTATATTTTCTAATAGTTAATTTAATAAATCGGAAATAATGGTCTCCTATAAGTTTTATAATCTTGCGGAGATGAATAAAAAAATAAATTACATGTGAATTAAATGAAAAACAAGATTTTATTGTCACATTTTCAAGCTTCGAATTTAATTTAGACAAATTTTTTTGCTTTTAAATTCTCACAATTCTGACATTTGGACATTGCAAGGACATACATACATACTTCTAATTTAGATGATGAAAATCTGTTTCGAGCAAAAGCAAAGTAGACTTGATGTTGATCAAACGCGCAAATATGTACAATGAGAAAGAGATTACAGAAAAACAAGTTGGAGTAGGTCGAAGTACGATGCGCCTCCAGCGGAAGGTACGAGGGTGCCGCAGGAGGAAGGAGTGACTCTCCGTCGGGAAATAGCCGGAGCCACGAGAATCTCCCGTAGCACGATTGATCGTGTCTTCGACAACAGCAATCGGCGACGATACGGGATGGGCATTGTCGGTCGCTTCTTCGGGTACATTCATATTTCATTCCTTATTGCGAAGCCTGAAATAAATTGCATTCATGTAAGAACCTAGACTGTCTTAATTGGCAATCAATTAACTTTGACTGTATAATGTGAGAACTTCAAAGAAAGAGCGTTGAAGGCTATATAATTTTCACCAAGTATATTTTAGACGGAATATTTAAAATGAACTTTACTAATTAATCCACGACACACCTTTTACTCTAAGCTAAATTAAATGTTATAACTTTTATATGTATTATACATTAGTATATTTTTATTTATATACGTATATTATTTCAAACAATTTTATATTAATATTGTTTCAGTCAAAAATGATTAGTTGAATCGACGTCGATTAATTGTTTCCGGCTAGGATATATTTGTGATAAAATTTATTATTGGAATATATCGCGTATATTGCAGATATTATCGTAGAGAAAGCTTTGTCCATTAACAAAATTAAGATTATAGCAAATAAAAACGTACTAAAGGGAATATTTAAAATATACTTTACTAAAATTAATCCTCTTCACGCAACTTTTCCTCTAAGCTAAATTCAATGTACTTAAAATGTAATGTAAATGTAATTAATTATAACTTTTACATACTTTATATATATAATACATTTTCACATCTATATGTTTATTTCACAGTAGCAGTATTAATTAGCGCAGTATTAATACTATCCTAGTCAAAAATAATTAATTCAAATCGACATCGACTAATAATTTCTGGATTGGGATATATTCGTAGTAAAATTTATTATCGGAACGTCTCGCGTATCGCGAGTACCATTATTGTAGAGAAAGCATTTTATCTATTGACAAAATCGAAATTATAGCAAACGAAACTTACTAAAGAGAATAAGAGTCCGGTGAGAGTTTTTAAAGTTTTTCCATTTCTTTTCCTCGTTATTCCAGGCGATCTTTTCGGAAAAGTGTTGCGCACAAACCGGACATAAAGAAGCAGTTGGACAATTTCGAGGATCACCGGCCGTATTTCACGTACTGGATCACTACTGTGCAAGTATTGATCCTGATAATATCGCTGGCCTGTTACGGATTCGGTCCTGTCGGGATGGATCTCAATCATCGATCGGGATTGGTGAGTAGAAATTATCAGCTACGGTTATTTACGATCAGTAGTCACTTTTTGAAGACTTCGCGTGGAATTACGCCGAGCTCTCATTGGAAAACTAATTTCGCCGAGAATAAATTCAAACGCTTTATGTGTACGGCAGGAAATGAAACTTTCTTTTTATGTTTATACTCTGGATCAAACCAAATTATGTTGGTCCATTCAATTCTCGTTTGGAGTAACAAGAAGTGTATAGTCACTTTAAGCTACAGGCTTTATTTACGATAAAATTTTGTTTCCTTTTACATATAAACTTGCTTTTGTTTAAAATATTTCAAGCTTTATTTAAATATTTAATCGTTGTTTTGTTGAAAGAAAAATAAAGGGGTGATTTAGGGATTTTCACAGGGAGTTGATCACAATTGCAAAATGTGAATTAAAATGTGCCCAGGTTCTCGTAACAAGTCTGTCGTTGCAACAAGTCGACTACCAGGAACCCGCGAACTTCTGGCTGGGTCCTAGGGCCGCGGATTTGATTCACCTCGGTGCCAAGTTCGCGCCGTGTATGCGTCGGGACATCAAGATCCTGAAGGAGATCGACGTCTGGCGGGAGAGAGAACGAGATACTGCCTGTTGCATCAGGAACGACGATTCCGGCTGCGTTCAGTCCAGCAAAGCAGACTGTTCCGTAAGTTTCCCGACTTATTTCGCGGTAGCACTTGTAACATACCGTTGGTTCTTCATGGCCGTGTATGTTTATGATAATAAAATTTTCTTCCATGCGCGCCTAACAGGTCCGGGGACTAAGATCCACTGCTATGGTAAATTACGTAATTTTTACTTCAATTTGTTAGCCTTCCCCGAAAAAAGCATCTAGTGAAAAAAAAGACAATGTTTTCAATTTATTGCATATTGTCAGCATCGCAATTTTTTATTATTTGAATGGAAACTTTTCTCATAAACACAAATGTTTTCTCTTTTTATTTGTCAACGTCTGAATTTAATTTGTCCCAATTTAATGAGAGAAGTTTAAGATGTTAATTTTTGCTATATAATTTATTTTGCAAATAAATTGCGCATTATGACTTTTGTTATTAATTTAATTAATTGTTAATTTATGCATGTTTCAATCTAAGAGATTGGAAAATATCCAATGATATTTTAAAGTCTCAAATCCTCTCTCGTTAAATGAAATCAAAGTCATTGTGTTGAACCTCGCAGAATACAATATCGACCTGGAAGAAATGGGGTCCCGGAGACAGCGGGCCCGGCGGTCGCATCAGTGGGTCAGTTTGCGGACTAGACCCGAAGTTCTGTGACGCTCCGGCAAGCATCGCACCTTACGAGTGGCCAGACGACATCACCAAGTGGCCAATTTGTCGGAAAACCAATCCCTTCAGCCAACGTTTCAGGTGAGTTTTATACCTCCCAAGTTTATCCACGAATTCTCCAAAGTTTAAATGACAGAGTATTTCTACGCGAGAAAACAAAATCATTTCATTCAGGGAAATAAGCTTGTGAAAAGAAAATTATGAAAATCACGGGGATTAAAATGGTTATTAAAAAAGAAAAATACCGATAAATTCTTAACAGTAAAAACGGGGGTCAACGGGGCAACGCCAACTTTCCCATCGGCCGTTACAAGGATAAGATGGCGGAGCACATGGTTTGCGAGGTGATCGGTCATCCGTGTTGCATCGGGATTCACGGGATGTGTCGGATCACCACGAAGGAGTACTGCGATTTCGTCCACGGTTATTTTCACGAGGAGGCATCCCTGTGCTCCCAGGTGGAGTGTTTGCACGACGTCTGCGGAATGATACCGTTCCTACATCCAGAATGGCCGGACCAGTTCTATAGGCTTTTCACCACCATCTTTCTTCATGCCGGGTAAATAGCTCACAACAAATAAAGAAATCGATTCTTTTCAATTCATCACGTAGAAGCAAAGTACATTAAATTAATTTACGTCTTACGTTAATTTATATTTTTCCAAGTTAATTAAAAAAAGAGGGAATTTTTAGAATGATTTATTTATTTCAATAAATTAATAAACAATAAACAAAATTAATTTGCCGTGAAATTTAATCAAAAAGAACAAGGCACTATTTATTTATTTTTATTTAATTTTAAACTTGATAAAATAAAACCAATTAGTCTGAATAGAAATTAATAGCAAAGAAATAAACGCTCCATTTATATGTTTATTCCAATTGATTTTTCAGGATCGTCCATTTGATAATTACGTTGCTGATCCAATATTTTCTGATGAGAGATTTGGAAAAACTGACTGGCTCGTTACGCATCGCTTTGATATACTTTATTGGTGCTCTTGCTGGGAATTTGGCCAGTGCAATCTTTGTCCCTTACAGGGCAGAAGTAAGTACTTAAGTCTTGTACATTATTTATTAATAATATTTTATAATGATAATATAATTATAATAATAATAAAGAATACAATTATTCAGTAAAGAAATTCTTTTGTTATTCTTATAAAAAAGATAATCTTTGATATTTCAGAAGATATCTTAGATTTATCAAGACCACTCCTCATAATTGATTCTAGACAATGAGACTTGTAAAATGATGAAATTACTTTTCTTCTAATTTAATCTGTTTTCATCACATAATACAAACGTTTATATTAAAAAAGAATTTTGTTATCTATATTTACTTATATTATAATTTATTAATAAAATAATGTGTTATCGGTATTTACTATTTCCCGCGTTTGACTATCAATTATGCAATATTTATTAATAATATTTGTAGACAACTGTCTGTTTAATATTGAAATATTAAACAGACAGTTGTCTACAAATATTATTAATAAATGCTACATATTATATTATTACAATAAAATTTTTCGATCTTTTTTATTACTTTTTATATTATAATATATATAAAATATAAAAATTCTTTGAATTCTATTAATACACGTTTGTGGCAGTTTTTAGATGTGCACATCAACAACATTGTCGCCAACATTATCCATTAAATTACAGGTCGGTCCCGCCGGCGCGCATTTCGCTTTGCTTGCCACGCTGGTGGTCGAAGTGCTGCATTGCTGGCCGATGCTGAAGCATCCACGTCGCGCACTATCCAAGTTGATTCTGATCCTGCTAGGGCTGCTGGCGCTGGGTATCCTGCCATGGATAGACAACTACGCACATCTGTTCGGCTTTATTTTCGGCTTCCTAGCGGCCTACGCGCTGATGCCGTTTATCTCGTTCGGCCATTACGACCGTAGACGGAAGATCCTGCTGATCTGGGTCTGCCTGATCTTGATCGTGGGTCTGTTCGCCTTGCTGCTCGCCCTCTTTTACAACGTACCGGTGTACGAGTGTGAGGTGTGCAAACTGTTCAATTGCGTGCCGTTCACCCGCGACTTTTGCGCCTCCCAGAACATCAATTTCAAGCGGGAGGAACCAGTATGACACACGGGGCCGCGGTTCACAGTCGAGCGCGAATTTGTTCCGCTCGGCCCCCGACCTCACGCTCCTCATCATCGCGCGCATCACCACAATACGCCATTACCGTTCGCCGCGCTCGTTCTGACGACGCTCCTCGTCGACTCCCAAAGACGCGTCTCTGAAGCCGCAAGATCGGTCGGAACTGAATAAAGAAAGATTTTTGCGTTTGAAGGATTGCCACAGCTCGAAATCGTCGAAAGCCTTAACTGTACGAAACTGAAGAAAGCTTTTTTCTCTGAAAGCAATCAGAAGGGAGACTTTCGGATCTTTAAAAAAAAATTGAAAAAAAGGACGGAAGATTTCTTCACTCTTTGAAAAAGTTAAACGCAAAATTTTAAAGGAAGCTAAATAAATGAATTTTTTTGGATTTCGCGAAAGAAGTTGAAAGAAGATTAATAAACATTTTTCTTTATTCTAGTTGGAAAAACTATCAGAAAAGAAAGAGAAGTTGCTTCTTAAGTTTTTAAAAGAATTGTGGAAGAAGATCAATAAATATTTTTCTTCATTGTAGTCACAGAGAAAAAGAAAGAAATCTCATTATGGGAAAGAAATTTAAAAAAAAGGAACTAAAAAGATAGAAGGATAATTTCTTGTCTCTCCGATAAAACTGAAAGAAGAATGAAAATAAGCGTTTCTTTGGCCTTCAATCGATATTTAACGATCTCATCGAGCTTTGAGGATCATCAGATTTGCGTTATCCCAGCTGCAAGATTGCGGAACGCAAACTTGGAAAAATAATCCTATTACTTAACGATTGCGCTTCCACGATGACACTATTCGAATCACCGAGCTTCTGAAATTTCGCGAAGAACTCAAAGTTCGTACCTTCAAAGTTTCCGAGTTTTTCCGAACTTTGAGCGGATCCACGATCATTTTTCGATCGTTCGCGTTATTCGTAAGAGTGATATCATGGTGCGTTCGGGGGACATGGGGGTTTGATAGTGCCTGGATCGAGCGGGTGAAGGTGATGGATCCCGACCGACATTTTCGCTACTGCCAACGAACGTTAGAGAGAGGAACTCGTGTTCGTCGACGCACGACGATGCCTTAACATTATTAAGTCCCAGCGTAGTGAGCGGCTCCCGACGTGAGCTGGCCGGGGCCCAGCGAGCCTTGAGGGAGCCCGAGGACTCTGAATCGCCGACGGAGTGTAAATATGCACGGCGGGTCTTAGACGTCCCGCGACGATGACGGATGGATGCGCCACGGATCATCACTTGGGGGTCCCGCGCGTGGGCTCGGCGCGTGGTTAGCATCCACTTTCTCGAGATGTTAATAGAATAACGGACGAGGAGAGCCAGATGTAAATAGGATCGAGTCTTGTTACCATTGTAAGGGCGATCTTAGTAAGCTAACTTTAGGGAGAACCTTGAAAGTGCGCACGTCTTTCGTCTCTGCACGATATAGTCCCCCGCACCTCCGACATCCGGAACTATTGTCTGTGATGGCTTGATCTTGGAGATATTTTTCGTAGCACCGCGACGGCCGTAATGACGATGGCCGCGAGCCTTCCTGCAGGGACGATCGGTGGACGTTCACCATCTGGATACCGGTCGATTGCTCGCTGGACGCGAAATATTCGCGAATTTTATGAAACCTGGCATATTTGTAGAAAGGACGAAATTAAGAGTATCTACCTTCTTCATCAAAATCATTCCGATAGGCTTTTTTCGTTTCGTGTTATTTTTAAAATTTTACAGACACATTTTAGATAAATGTTTTGTAATTTTCGATATAAAGTATTATGAGCTATATGTTGAAAATTTTAAAATTTTAAAAACTCAAAAGAATTGTCTTGTTTTTACATATTATATTGTATATTAATTTTTTAATGATATTTATGAAGAGACAGATTTTATAAATTCATAATTTATTGTATTTAAATATAATTATTTAAAAAGAGAAGATATATTATGCAAAGCATTAATATCAAAACATGACATAACATTTGCCAAATTTTTATTATTACATTTTGACTTTAATGACATAATATTTATGTAATTATTGTTAATTATATATATATATATATTTAATTTATTAAATTCTTTGATAAAATGATTTTATTAATTTAATTCAATATAATAATATAAGATTTTAATATGAGAATTTAATTAGTTTTATACTTTATTTTAACAAATTACATTCCAATTTTGTTTTACAAGAACGAAATAATTATTTTTTTATGTAATTATATTATTGCTTATTTAGAANATTACAATCTTAATATTAATAGAAGTTATTAATTGTACTGATTGAAGTAATCAGTACAATGTTTCAACATTGAGATTTATATTAAAATATTTTAATATTACCGTGTAATATATGAGATTTTAATATAATTAGAAGTAAAGTTGATTTTTACATTACAATTTAATGCTAAATATCACGAAGTATTGTAGAACCAGAAATAGCATGCGTGCAATATCGTGAGGAATAACTGTTGACGTCCGGTATCCAGATGATTGACTTCTCATCGAGGATAGGAGGGAAGGGGAGGTCCGAGGCAGAGGAAGCGGAAGGAAAGTGTTAACGATTTAAGGCGAAACGAATCAATTTTTTATAACAGCGTGAGAGAGAGCGAGAGAAAGGTAATTGAGAGAAAGGAAGACGCGAATATCAGAATTCTTGATCAATTTCCGAAGTCTGTAAATATAGAACTGCGACAGCGTGAGGTAGTGTGATGGAATTAGAAGAGGCGGTGTGGAAGAGACAGATACGCGAGGCATTCGCGTGAGATAATTTGATTATGTTCGGGGGATTGAAACCGCGCAACCCTTTAGCGGGATGAGGGATCGGTTCCCGATGTTACTAGTATTTCGTAACAATGGAAACGCTGTTTCTCCACAACTACGCGCGGCGCGGAAAATCATGCCGGTTTCAATCCCCGTTTTATTCCGTTCATCGCCATGTGTACATATATACGCGCGCATATTCCATTTCATTATATTGTAGATATTACTTTGATATTAATTTCGCACAAAAATCTGTGAAATCATGCTTACAGCTATGATTACGATCGTCATTATTCGTCTTCGGTTTGTACTTATTGTTTTAATAGATAGAAGAATTTCGAGAAAATAGTATAACGAACGGGAAGCTACTAAAATGAAGACGAGATAAAGTAAATTTGCGACTGAGATTGTTGGGAAAGAGAAGAAAGATTTCTCACATACGTTTACCTCCTTCTACGTAATATTTCTATACACGCACTATGTGCTAATTATTTTTAATTTGCTCGTAAACTTTTGTACCTTTTTCTTTTCTTCAAAGTTGCTGAAAGGACTGTGCGACATCCGCGACGACGCTTTGCCATTTGCATTCGCCGGACAATTACATTAGCATAACACGTGTGTGTGCGGGATGCAAGGCGCATAAACTCGACGTCATTTGCAGGCATCATCATACCGGTTACCATGACTGTCATTGCTATTGCTCGCATTTAATCCAAACTATGCATTTGGAAACTTTGTGATATACGGATTCCATGGTCGCACGAAGGAGAACGGGAGAGAATGAGACGGGAGAGCGAGAAAGTTTGCGTGTGTATTTGTGTGTGTATGTTCTGTGCGTGTATGTGTGTTGTATGTGTGCGTGTGACGGGGCGGCCCACTCCGCCCTGTTAAACTTTTTTTCGGATTATATATATAAATATTATAAATATATAATAAGCATACGCGCGAGAGAGTTAAGGTGGATCGTCGATGACGAGCAACGTATTGTTATTATTGTAAATGTGTTATATACAGATAATAGCATGCAACAGACACATACACACACACACGGTACGATATACACAAGGTACACGGACATATGAACAATCGTATATACACGTACACGTACACGTACACACACGATGGAGATAAATAAATTGAGAACTTTCGATAATTCCATACCGATCACGGCGAGGTGGAATGTCTCGCCTTCCCTCGCGGGGGCGAGAGAGAAAGAAAGAGAAAGAAAGAGAAAGAAAAGAGAAAGAGGGAAGAAAAAGGGGTAGTTTTATCCCGATTATGGTTGTTGTAGAGGCCAAAAATCACGGGCAAATTGCGCGATCGAGTCAACTTTTTACATAATTCATTTCGTGAATCTTATAGCTGTACAAGATGAAAGTTTTTGATGCAATTCATTATAATGTCTCAAAAGTTGCACGATATTTCTATCTATTGTAGAAGCCAAATTAAGAAAATCAACATCTTTTAAGAATTGTCTTTAATAATAATCTTATAAAAGTTTATAATAATCCAAGAATCTCTTAATAATTTTTAAATTATAAAGAAGTAAGAAAGGGAGAAAGCAAAGATTTTAAGAAATTATGTTGAACAATAGAATCATGTTGATTTTTTTGGATTTGGTGTGCAGTTTTCAAGATACTGAAAGCTAGAGATTCAAAAAATACAATGATATTGAAAGATTAAATATTAAATATTAAATATTACTTTGTAAATATTAATAGACAAAATTTTATTTATCAAATCATTGTTGAGTGTCAAAAAATTTTCGAAAAGAGATTTGTCTTACTTGCACTTGTATCTATTTTTTCTATTTAGATAAAGTTTTACTTTACGAATTTACAAAAACTCTCGCTATATATATTATATATATTATACCTTTTTATTTTGTTTATAATTTTTTTATTTTGTAACAGGATAAAGCAAAGAAATTCATCTTGGTAAAATCAGATCGCCGATCGCGCGGTTGACTTGTAATTTTTGCGATGCGGCGAATCACCGCCCTTGTAAATAAACGTATGAGTCAAAAATGGACCAAGGATCTACATAGTGCAGCTCGTGCGTGTAAAATTGATCGGCAGGTAGGACTGTAAGTAACGCTACAATTAATCCTAATTATTATGGAGAAACCCCGCGGAAGATAGGCGAATTCGGAGAAGGATTTATGAAGATTCTCCTCTGCGAAATTGGAATCTTAATTTTCGAAATTAAGAACCGGTTAAATGCTCGACTAGACTGTTTTTGCGTAAAACATTTTTCGCTATTCTGTTGAAGTTGAACGTAACGCTTTGTGGTAGATAAATTTTTTAACCTTTTTAACCTTTCTCTTTTGATTTATAAAACAACGATTGAGCTGGTACTGTCCATTTTGACAATTGAGAATGTTTTTCATAACATGCTCAATGATTAAAGCAATGTAGCTGTTCATTAAAGTGCAGTCCATTGGTAAAATACTTTTGAATTCCCTTCTATTTAAGTGAATATTTCTATGAATGCAAACGTCGAAAATTATACAAGTTACGAAATTATGTATTGAGAATATGAAAAGAATTTTGCAATTTTCAAACGTTCACAAAATTTTAAGGAAATTCTCATTCCGGCATACGAAAAGTTTCGTTACATTCATGCCGAGCTATCATTTCGAGGATTGACGGTTCGATTTCGCATAATGAATGTTTGTCAGTCTTTCTCTCGCAATTCGCTTAGTTTTTGCGGTGTAAATAAAACGGGGGCGCCGGCGCGGCGGCGCTGGCTTGTAATTAATTAATTAAGGCTCTCGCGCCTCTTTTATATAAATATTATACATATATATATGTATATTATATACGACTTAAAGAAAAAAAAAAAAGAACATTCCACCACGGCCGCGCGGTATTATTTTTCTGTATCCCTGTATCTATAAAAGCGCGATATAAGTATTAAGAACGGACTTTAAGGGAATATACGACTGTATTAATTAAAAATTGATCAACTTATTATTATTATTAAATCACCATCATTATCATCATTATTACAGTTGCCATTGTTAATATCATTACAATAATTATCTTGCCCTCGGTTCTCATCTATAATCATCAGGTGCCCTTCGATTATTATTAATAATCATAACATTACATTGTACTTGTCGCTGTTATATACATACACATATAAATATATAAATATATAAATATATATATAAATATATAAATATATATATATACGAATGATATATATATTAATTTAATAACAATAAAGAAAAACGTGAAACACACGTGATCTAATTTGTGTGGATCAATGATCCTTTCTTCAAGCATAACATCGACGAACGTTTCAATTAAATTATTACGGCTACAGTACATTTTTCCATTAATCTGTCTTTCATTAATTTTATTTGTACTTTCATGCTTTTATTTCTAAAACTTTGTCTAAAACTCTCTTTTCATTTTTAATTCTGAATTAATATGTGCCAGGACTTAATTGCTCATCGTCCCTCCATCGTTTTAAATATTCGTTCATTCGTAATATGTTGCCACGACGAGGCCCATCGCAGCAAATTCCGGAGTCTCTATCACATAAGTGGAGTATGTGTCTCTTTGAACGTCCCACAATTTGCCAAAGTCCATTCGCACGCTTTGCCCGAACTTTTGGACGATCGACATAATGATTACAAATTTATATCTGGAAGAAGCAATAATATAAAACAATTGCTTGGATAAAAAGTGTATTCTTTACACTCAAATGACGTAAATAATAAATTTTATACTGATTTGTGATAGTTAAAATGATAAAGTCTAAATATGCTCACAAATTAATTATTCTAAATTTATCTAATTCAATGTTGCAGCAGAAATAAATTGTCTAATTCAATTTGCAAATTGGAGAATACATTTATCAAATGTTTAAGATAATTATTACGCTTAGGTGTAAGATATTTCTTTAATTGATCGATGTTATTACCGATCATATTTCATCCTGCAAATTTTTTCGCACACTTCTTCTGACATTTCCTGGCAGACTCTCATGCAAACCTGAGGTTCGTACTTCAAGCCGATCAAATAATTTTGCATCACATTAATCAAGATTTTATCAACAATCTCGCACTTGATGGGATTCCAAGCTTCCAGACGGTAAGTATTTTGACGTCTTGGAATCTGGGAGATAATTTTCGTTGACATGTTGATTTAAATTATCACATATATTGTGTAATCTAATCTACCTCCGTAATTAATGAAGTCATTTTAAATAAACTATGAATATATCGCGTTCAATATCTTCCCTACATTTTTTTTATTTACTTCTGGTTAAATAATAATTTTTGGGGTTATAAATGTGTTTAAATTACTGCGTAAAATTTCTTTTACCTTGTCAGATTTTGGGTAATTTTTATGTGAAATACCTTGAAAAGACCAGCCTTGTCTTTGCGAAAGAAAAAACTCTTTGGAATTCCAAAAAGGGACGAGCTGTTAATAAGGTTTCCGGTGGGAACGAGTTTACTGAATCGTGACAATGACAATGCTTTCATAGATCGTCGGTCTGATAATTATTAATACATTCAACATATTCAATTAATATTATTTGTATCAAGTCAATTATTGTAATAATTATTATTAACGTATATTGTAACGATATAATTTATTGAAACTTTGTTTCAATCTTTTAAGCCATTATTGATTAATTCTTACTCGTACCCATGCTTGTTAAAGACTGTTTTATATAAAAGTGTAAATAATTAATAAAAATTGCGATAAAAATCATATATTGAATATAAAATCGAATATAAAAAATGTATATTGAACAGCGATTAATGTAATTTCCAAAATTTAGTTTTTAACTTCCATCCCCCTGAATTTGCCGCATTTATTCTTATTATTTACTATCGTTACTATCGTCGTCCCATAATTTTTCTATTAAATTTACTTTTATAAAATAGAAGTTACTTGGTGTACTTTTTATAAAATTATATACATACTTAATAACAGAAATGTTATTTAAACATCAAAAGTGTTTTTATTAATTTTATAAAAATTATCACAAGTATGTACACAATTATTTTACAGTTTCTTCTTGTATGTGAAAGAATACCTATAAATTTGAAAACATAAATAATCATTGGAGAATGTAATTGAGATAAAATAACGTTCAAATTTTTTTAACGTAAAACAAAATATTCCAAGATTTTCGAAAATTTTCAACAATTTAAAATGTTTTAAATTACAAAAATTTAAATTTTTGAAAATAGATAAAATATTAAAATGCAATGAGGATTAAGATGAAACACATCATAACTCTAATATCCATATTCATAGTCTTATATTTAAGCATAGAGCATCTGAAGATAAATTTAAGAAGGCTTTAAGTATAAGGTCTGATTATGAATACGAGCATTTTAATTCAAACCATAATTTTATTATTTTTTTCTTCCATTTACATTATTTATCTACATATGTACATAAATATTACAAGTAATAAGTAAAAATTAATATTTGTCATTAAAAAGTAAATATTAAATCTTGATATACTAATTTATCATATAATTCTAGTTTCTCTGTATTTTTTTGCATCATTCTTCGTAACTCATTCTCATCAAATGTCACTTTGTATCGTTATGAACTGAAATAATAAAACATATCAGAATGATTTTAAGATAATAGATATTTTTGTAAATTATAGTATAATAGTTACATTCAAATTGATTATGTCATATATATTTAAATGTATATAAATATTACAATTAATAATATAAATAATTATATATGCTTCAAAAAATCGGAAAGTTAAAGATAATTTTCGCGAAACCTTAAAAACATCTTTATAATCCTTAAAATCCTAGTCTTTAAAAAAGCAAATACATTTGATATTCTTCAGTATAAGTTTTGTCATTATTACATCATTCTTCAATTAAAGCAATAGCACTATATTTCTTTGCATAATTTTTTTACATTATTGCAACGTAAAAAGTTACATTCTATGAGTAATAAAATGTACATACATATACATATGTCTTATATATTCTTAATATATTATATAATATATGATTGTAGTTCTTTTTGTATAATCATTTTTTTTACATATATGCGTGCATTACTGAAGAAGTTACATATATGCGTGTATTACTGAAGAATTTAAAAGGTCAAAGTGACATTTTTCACAGACTCGATCTTAAGATCTTAGGATTGATTTCATTCGGACTAACATCAATAGATTTTTTATTCTGAAATCCAAAATTTGTCAAACCGAAAACTCCAGCTGAATCTATTTGGTAGCGTCTCGATGCGGTGTCGTAGTCTGGCATCCGATACAATTGTTTTATATGTATTTGCCGTCACGACGCTACCGCGTCACTTGATTGAATTGAAATTGCTAAAAAATATCGGCGGAATGGAGATTACGTAAAAATAGAAAAGGAATGGATACGATTTCATAAGAAAATATAATTCACGTAGTCGGGGATGAAGGGTGGAACGCTTGTGCATTTAATATTGCGTGGGCATAGGGAAAACTGGATTGTCAATTTTACAATTTATTCTTGGACGGTATCTGTTTGATATTTTTGCACAATATATTAACAATTGTTATTCTGTCAACTCGATAAAAAAATACACAAAATACTGATATATCGTAATAATATTAGGACACTCTGGAGCCCTGCCCAGGTCAAAGTCGATTGCAACAGAAAAATATATATATATTTATTTATTTATATAATCTTTTATGTATAATAATCTGTGTGGAGGGTAAGTCAGCGTTGATAATTCTCCTCCTTTTGTTTCTTCCTCGCGAAACGTGTATGTATGTACAACGTACTTACGTTGATCTCTCAATCTCTTTACCGAGATGTAAATTAAATATCCTTGTATTCTATTCTAGATGGATTATTTTGCGAGAGCACCTCTTCTTCAAAGTCTACGTGTTTATAAATTCTATCTAATATTTACAGAATTAAAGAACATCTCCGTTTATAATTACAATGTTGTCGAGATGAAAAGTTTTAAGTCCTAAGGATTGAATTTAATGAATTAATTTTTTTCAGACTTGGAAATTGCACTGTTGAATAAATTATTAGGATACAAGGATTGTGACATTGTAATCATAGTTTGCGCGGAGGAAGAATTACGCTTACTGACTCTGCAAAAAATATAATGCATTAAAAGGAATTAACGAATATTTTACATAGAGCGCCTTACTGAACTTGAAATAATTGATCTTAATAATTAATTTAAACATCTTTTAGTGTTTTAGTAATTTAAGATTAATAATTTTAATTATACATCGTAATCAGAAATTTAAAAAAATATTAAATATTTTAATGCAAATTAAAATACATAGAGATTACTTTGATTTGTTTGTCGTTCGCCATTTTCATGGAAGATACAAAATTGTTAAAGAAGCGCAAAACAGTGCTGGGAATAATAGGAAGAAATAGGAAGGTATGCAAAACTGTTGAAATAAATCTCTTATTTCAAAGCTTAGGAAGTTAATCTCGTAAGTTCTCGTCAATTCCTTTTAATTCAGCCATCTTTTGCAGGAAGAGTACCTCATAATACCTACATAATCTAGAAAAATGTACAATAATCGACCGGGCGAATGTTCCGAAAGCACAATGTTCCTCGCGCAAGAGATGTTTCGTTCTGTCGTAAAATCGATTGTGCTCTGTAATAACATTCACAAGAATAACATTTAATAACGTTCATGTGCGAAACATCTATCTCGCTCCTCCGAGCTCGCACGCCTCTACTTATCGTAACAAGGAAAAGGCCACTTTTCAACATAAAAAACTATATAACGCCACGCCTTACAAAAATACTCCGCTAAGAATACAGCTTTTTGAACGGACGTACGTGCATCATTGACGCTCAACTACTGTAGTTCAGTTTCGTAACCGCTGGATCATTTTCAACCCCGAGAACATTATTCGCCATTGAACTTTCATCGAAGTCATTGGCTATTATAATATTAGACTTCTCATCGTTTTTTATTTTATAATACATAAAAGAGATTAATTATAACAGAAATATTGAATTCAGCTAAATATAAGGTACTGGTTAATACCTTTGAGCTTTATAAATTTCTATCGAAGTCGAATTTGATCCCGCCGTATTGTAGTTGAGAATAAATTTCACGTGTGCACTAAGTGCTCAAATTATACAGTAAAAACAAACGAGACATGCTCGAGTTACCGAACTTATCGAATTTTACAAGTTTTATATATGTATATATAGAGTTTCCAAACAGTTTTGGATACAAGTTAAATAATAACGAAGTAAATTAATAACAAATTGTTCTCTATCGCAATATAATTTCGCCGTATCGTTTACAAGTTGTAAAATATTAAAAATACACAGAGATGTCATGGCGGATTTTTATAGGATTATTTAAGGATTGAGCGTACCAATTCAAGCACTACGCGCACGTGCACGCATACACACACATATACATACACATCCTAGCTATTGAAAGTGTCCCGCGTTATCGTTACACTTCAAGCAGCAACCTTGAGAAAGAATGGAATGTGTTGCGTCTTTTATGGTACACGGATAACATGAACATTATACTTTGTTAGCAATTATATTTACAAGACTTACAAATCACACACCTAGTAAAAAATGACACAGGTCAGTGCCTATTGCAATTCGCTTTCGCCCTATTCTCTCCGTGAAATCGATGATATCGATTCATCTGACGGCCGTTTCGTTACTGTCTCCGAAATTTCAAGAACCTAAAGCCAGTTCACAATTCCTGGCTCGTGGAATCTAGACATTCATAAGAATCTGTGGTCAGAGATTCTCATAGGTCTAGGAGGACGCAGAAAATTGAAAACCTAAACACGCCGAGCTTCTTAGATGCAAGGACACGCGAAGTTGTAGACTTATAATTATTACGCAATATTTCTTTCGTCAAAAATATCCGGGAATGTCCCTAAATTTTTTAAATCTATTAATTAAAAAGAGGGAAGAAGAGATTATATGTGGAGATCTCCGAATCTGAAGATCTATTTAAAATCTGGAGATTTTATCATGAAAGCTTTTAGTATAAATCCGTGCGTCTAAGATTCTCCCTCTTTTTTCCTTATAACAATTTATATTCTCTTCTCTTCGGAAATCCAGAGATCCCGATATTCTTATATCTGCGGATAACTGGATAAGATAAAATTTTTTCATCAATTCGCCACACGTTAAAAATCTCGGTAAACAGCTTAATAAATAACGTACACGAGCAGTTGCGAAGTGATCCGCACTGTTTACGTAAAACTGGTAAACTAATTTACGCTTGTGTCCCTATATATATTTCTTCGCAGAAACTCGTGAAATATCTCCACCTTACGTTCTCAAGTTCGATGCACAACTGATCTCAGAAGAAATTCCTAAATAGGAATTACAGTCCTAGCACTCAGACTTGTCCTCCTCGACCAACTGTTGAGTATCCTTCCCCGAGTCGATGGGCGTCGGGTCCAGTTCTCGCCTCTTCAGATGCAGCTGCGGTGGCTCCTTGTGCTGTATGCTGGAGGGCTTCATCTCCGCCGGCACTTCGAACATACTTCCGGCGCCGGTGCCGTTCGTCGCGCCGCTCTCCATATTCACCGCGTCGTACATTGGATTACTGAAATCCCGGTTCTTATTGGTAACGTCGTTCAAGTTGTACTCCACGTCGAGAGGTTCCTACAAACATATACGGCGATAATTAGAACAAGTAAAATTTAATTTATTGCACATTTATTCATGATATGTTCAAATTGAGATAACCAAAGGACTTACCATTCTCTCGTGAGCTTCTGCACCAAACTCTACATTGCTGCCTTGGCGGAAGGAAACACTTTGAGCGCCTGTGAGACTGCCGAGGCCACCGGGCTTGCCACTGTAAATAAGAATCAAATTTAATGAAAAATTGTTCTTTTTATTCTGCATTAAATTTTAATTCCCATAAAATTTTGAAATTATACTTACAATGGTCGCTTCTTGAGAACCATGAAGATCGCGGCGACGCAGAACAGCACCAGCAAGCATATGATTATGGGAATAACTATAGCAACGGTGGATCCGCCTGCACGAGCGGCGACCGCCGCTGTTTCGCAGAATTGACCGTAGAAGTCCTCGCGACAGTTACACGCCAGCTTGTCATCCACCTCTTGACACCGTCCGCCGTTCTCGCAGCGGCATACCCTGGGCTCTGGCAGAGGCCTTTCGTTCGTGGCGTCGCAATGCCTCTCGTCATCTTTCATCAGACGCTGGAAGAGGCCGACGCTGTCCGAGCAGAGACAGCGGTGTCCGCCGGGAATTGTTACGCACAGATGAGTACACTGGTCGTCATGGCATGGATTTCTCAAGCTAATGTTGTATCTCAGCTGATGATAGATTTTGACCCCTCCGGGACTAGGGAGATTCTTCACGATGGTCTGTGGAACTCCTCTGCCAAATTTATCCTGTCGAATAAGTTCACCCGTTTGCTTCGTAGTCCAGTAAAGATTGTTCTCGAAAACATCCAGCGCTATTGGACTCCTGAGTGGTCTGCCCTTCAGAATGACTCTCCTGTTGGCGCCGGTCAAACTGATCGCCTCGATGATGTCCAACTTGCTGTCAGACCAATAAAGCGTGTGTCCCATAGCGTAGTCGATGGTGAGCGACGAAGGACTGGCGATTCGTTCGGTCACGAGTGATTTGCGTCTAGCTCCGTCCATCCAAGCGATCTCAATCTTTGGCTGATTACCCGAGTCGGCCCATACAATCTCCCCTCGCTCGGGATCCACGGCCACTGCTGTCGGCAGCTCGAGATTCGTTGTAATTATGCTACGCCGATACCTGCCGTCCGATTTAGACATCATAATTTGGCCGCGTGGAGTGGTTCCTGATTGATCGATTTCGCTCCAATACAAATTACCGGAGATCCAATCCACCGCTAAGCTTATTGGCCTGGAGTCACCTGTAAGAAGTAATACCGTTAATGAAACATATCGCATGATTTATTTCGCAAAAAAAAAAGATATTTATGTAAGATTGTGTAAGAAAAATAAGAAAAATGTTAAATTTTGAAGGCTGTTCCAGTGATGCGAAAATATAGAAATTTAAAGAATTTAAAGTTCCAAAGATATAATAATAATATAAAAAATGTTAAACCTCAAAAGAAAATTAAAATTAAAAAAAAAAACAGATAATTATTTCATTAAAACCTAACTAATTAATCAATTATAGAATTAATACATACTCTTCATATTGAGGTCCTGCGCGTGTCCAATCTTCGCTTCGCCTTTTTTGGCATTCACCATGTAGGATCGTTTAATAGTATTGTCGTACGAGTCAATCCAGAAAACATATTCCGACTTGGGATCAAAATCGATGGCTTGCACCCTCTTTTCGTTGTCTATCACGTCCATCTCTTCCCTGGTGCGCAGGTCGTAGGCTCGAAGTTCAGGCCCGTTGGCGAACAGCACGACAACGTTGTTATCATCGGCGCGGCACACCCCACTGTGTCTGTCCGACAGTTGGAAACCTTGCCGGCAGGAGCAAGCGTACGTGCCGTTCAGGTTCGTGCAGATGTGAGAGCATTGGTGGTTACCGGTCTGGCACTCGTCGACGTCCACGCAGTGCTTCCGGTTGTCCTGCGAGATTATGTAACCAGGATAGCAAATGCAGATGTAGCCGCTGTCGGCGATATTATGGCATTCGTGGGCGCAACCGCCGCGGTCGGTGTCCGTGCAATGTTGACTGTGATCTGAAAAGGCAACATAGCTGGTGATAACGATACCGTGAACTGTGAGCGCTGGAAACGAGGTATAAAACTCACGGCATCCCAACTCGTCCGACTGATCCCCGCAGTCATCCGCGAGATCGCAGAGTTTTATATGCTCGATGCACTTCTTGTTCGCACAGGTGTATTCCGTGATCGGGTCGCACGAACGGGTCTGCTTCACGCACATCGTCATGTTGTTCTCGTCGGAGCCGTCGCCGCAGTTGTCGATCCCGTCGCATAGCTGGTACCTGGCGATGCACTTATGGTTGGCGCACTGGAACCGTCTGTGCGTGTCGCATTGGAAGTTCGCTACATAAAAGAGACAGCAAAATTGATCTTTCCACTCTTGTTATTCAAAGAAATCAGAGTACCGGCAGTGAACTCACCGCACATGGTAGTACTCTCGTCGGAATTATCACCGCAGTCATCGGTACCGTCGCAAATGTCGTTCAGCGAGACGCAAAGGTTGTTGTCACATTGGAATCGCGATTGCGGGCAGTACCTTCCTCCGGGATACCTCGGTGGGCAGTTGATCTCGTCGCTCATGTCGCGGCAGTCTCGCGCTCCATCGCAGCGAAGATAAGACGCGATGCAATGGCCGCTCGCGCATTGGAAGCTATCATTCTGCAAAAAATAAATTCTGCATAAAATACAAGATATCGCAAGAAGATCCCAGATAGAAAACTTTTGTAATAAATGCACACTTGCTTCTTTCCATTCACAACATTTCACAATAATTGTACAATTTTATGCTGTAATAGTTTTTACAATAATTAATTTCTGAAATGTATTCAGTAATAATTGTGCTAAAAAATGATTCACTCTAATATTACAATTATAAAAGAATTTATTTTAGGTATCAATTTTTTTTAAAGATTGCTATATGTACAATAATTAAATTTAGAATTAATGATTTAAAAAATTAAAATTAGACAATATATTCATTATATTTTAAAATTTTAATGAAGCTAAAATTTTTCTGCATGTATTCCTATCTAGGACTATAAGTCGGCGAATCCATTTACGTACCTTGCACACCCACTGATGGCACTGCATCTCGTCGCTATTGTCGCCGCAGTCATCTTCACTGTCGCATCTCCATCTGGACGCGATGCATTTGCCGTTCTTGCACTTGAATTCAGACTCGGAGCACGGGCGGTACTTGCCCTTGCACAACGCCTCCGCCTCGTCGCTGCCGTCCCCGCAATCGTCGGCGAAGTCGCACAGCCACTGCTGCGGCACGCACCGGTTATTGGTGCACTTGAAATCCATCTTGGGGTCGCACTTGGGACAGTTATCCGGGCGCTCGTCAGAACCGTCGCGGCAGTCGTCTTTCCCATCGCAGAACAGCCATTTTGGAATGCACCGATAGTTGGCGTGTCCTGGACACCGCTGCCAGCCGGTCGTGCAGTTCCTTTGCCGGCACATGTACGCCGGCTCGTCACTGTCGTCGCCGCAGTCATTGTCAGAGTCGCACATCCATAGTTTAGGAATACACTTGCCGTTCTTGCAACTAAACTCGGTGCTCGGGTCGCAGACACGATTGTCTAAAAAAATATGGATTGCACGAATTAGATAAATAGATAAAAAGTAAGAATATATTTATCGAAACTTATAGAGAAGCTATGTGAAGATAATAAAAAAAAAAATATCGTGTAGCATGATATTTACGACAAATGGAGGGATCTTCGTCGCTGCCGTCTTTACAGTCGGCGTCCCCGTCGCACTTCCAGGAGTCGTGTACGCAGCGGCCGTTGGATTTGCACTTGAACTCGAGCTCCCCGCATTCGAGCGAACACTTAGCTTCGTCGCTCTTGTCACCGCAATCGTCGATCCCGTCGCAAATCGTCACGCTCGGTGTACAATTCCCATTCGTGCACTGGAACACGCTTGGCCGGCAAACCCTGTTCGGACAGCTTGTCGATTCGTCAGAACCATCCTTGCAATCCTTTTCTCCGTCGCACCTGCGTACAATTTTCATCGTAATTCCTCCATCAATTATTTATTGAGAAAAAATACAATAGTAATCTAAATGTATCTCACCTCCAATACCAGGGAATGCACTTCTCGTCGGGTGGTCCGCAACGATGCTGACCCGCGGTGCAGTTGGCTATGCAGGTCTTGCCGTCCTTGTCTAGAATAAATTGATTCGGGCACTTGCATTTGTAGGAGGTAACTCCAGGCTGACCGTATCCTTCGAGCAGGTACGAGCTAGCGGGCGGCGCGATGAGGCAGAGATGCGAGCAGCCGCCGTTGTTCTCCGCGCAGGGGTTGTTGTAGGGCAACTGCCGAAGAGGGTGATAGGCGTGGATGTCGTAGGGCCGATGGGTGGTGTTGCGCAGCACCTGCAGACGCTCGCCGGAGAACTTCTCCGCCCTGCTAATCGCCTTTAGATTCCAGTCGGTCCAGTAAATGAAGTCGTCGAACACGGTGATGGCGAACACATGCGGCACCGAAGCGCCAGACAGGACGAGTCGCCGATTGTGGCCCTCGAGGTCGGCGAAGGCGATGTAGTCCAAGTGAGCATCGGCCCAGAAGATGCGATCGGTGAAGTAATCGATCGTCAGGGCGTTCGGCCAGGCGATGTCATCCTCCCACGTCAGAATTCGAGTAAAGTTGCTACCGTCCATGCCCATCTTACCGATGTACGCCTGAAATACAAATCATAATTAAGTAACTTTCGTAACTTTACTTATATTATTCGCAATTATTCGCGAACTCAATGCGAGATCCACCTGAAGATGCCAAGACGTAAAGTACAGGTATCCGACACCGGGATGGACCGCGATCGCGCGTGGGTCTGGTATTTCACTCAGCAAGGTCTTCCTGTTCGTGCCGTCAAGTTCGGAGACATCCAAGTGTTTCGCGTGACGATCCAGCCAATACAATTTCCGGCCAACCCAATCGATAGCGATACCTTCGAGGCCGAGACTGTCGTGACGGATGATTGGTTCCTTCTCGCCGCCATTTATTGGTGCCCTAAACAAGAAAAGTGCATTAAAATAAAATAAACTCTTTAACAAAAAGAGATCTTATAGCATTAATTAGAAAAAGGCACGTTTAATGTACCTATATATCGTTTTCGCGGTGACGTCGCAGAAGTACAGCATCTGCTGGCTGTAATCCGCATCGAGCGCAACAACGTTGATCAGATCCTGATGCATCAGGCTGTAATTGGACGCGTCAATCGACATGTTCCTGACGTAGTACTTGTTCGTAAATACGATCCAAGGCTGAATATTGTCCCTTCGCTTGCACGTGTGCTCGTCGGCCTCCCTCTCGTACCAGCGCTCGTTGCACTTGCAGTAGTAACCGCCGGGCGTGTTCTCGCATTGCTGGCTGCATACCTGGGGTTTCTCGATGCACTCGTCAATGTCGTCGCAGGCCTTGCCGTCGGCCAGCAGCTTGTAGCCGGGATTGCACTCGCAGTAGAAGCTAGTTGGCGTGTCCACGCACTTGTGCCCGCACTGATTCAGATCGACGCGGGCGCACTCGTCCACGTTGCAGTGCAGCGGCTCGTCGCTCTCGTCGGCGCAATCCGGCTCTTTGTTGCACACCAGCTGCGAGTCAATGCAATTGCCGTTCGCGCACATGAAGTCCTTCGGATTCGGGCACGTTGTATTCTTTTCTTTAGACGCTAAAAAAGATTAATATTTTTGCAATAAAACTTCATATCATCAGGAAGAAGATTGAAGAAGAAAGTTTGGGCACATACTATATTTTTGAGTTTAAAAAATTAATAAATTAACTTTTACTTTTCTCCATGTGCAAGTTGGAGGAGGACTAATTATATTTTTCATATATGTTTTAGTATATAATTAATACTTACGACATCCTACTTCGTCTGAATGATCGCCGCAATCGTCTTGGCCGTCACAGCGGAATTGCTTGCGTATGCATTTGAAGTTCTGACAAGTAAACTCAAAAGAGTTGCAATGCTTGTACTGGTTGTTGCAGAACTTGCCCTCGTCGCTACCGTCGCCGCAATCGTTATCGTGATCGCACAACCAGCTGCGGTTCAGGCATCGTCCGTTGGTGCACGTGAACCTGTCGCCGCAAGGGGCAGGCGCTGGGCAGTGATGCAAAGTTACGTTTTCATCGGCCCCGTCCACGCAGTCCGGATCTCCGTCGCACAGCCACTTCTTCGGGATGCACTGGGCGCGATTCCACATTTTGTTCGCGGTGCAAGTGAACTCAGTTTCTTCGTCGCACTTTCTGTCATCTGATTAAAATAAATTAATCCTTGAGTAATGAGAAATAATGTTTCCATTGTAACAATGTAAGATTAAAATTACAAATATTAAATTAAGTTTTGAGTGATGGTTGAAAAACTTACTGCACTGATGACGCTCGTCTTCGTCAGAGTTGTCCAGACAATCATTGTCTCCATCACAAATGTAAATTCTAGGAATACAGTTGCCGTTGTCACACGTGAACAGATCGCCGAAGCACGTTCTACCTTCGGATTGACAGTAACCAGGAGGCTCGTCGCTTCCGTCCAAACAGTCGTCGTCTCCGTCACAGTACCAAGTGGCCGGAATACATCTGAACAATAGACGTACGTATGCGTTTAAAAAATATCTCCTTACAGGAAGATAATAAGATATTATATTACAATTTTTCATTTTTCAAATAATTTTCGAAGTAAATTCGAGTAAAATTATTCATTAAACGCGGAATTCTACCTATGATTGGGGCATCGGAAGCTGTTCTGAGGGCAGGTCCTCTGAGCACAATGAATTGGATTTTCATCGCTGTTGTCGCCGCAATCGTTGTCACCGTCGCAAAGCCAGTAGGGCTCCACGCAGATGTTCGTCTTCTCGCACTTGAGATGATTCGACATGCACGTAGTGTTGTGGGGGCATCGCTCGAACGTCTCGTCGGATGTAACATTGTCCTTACAGTCATTGATGCCGTTGCACACTTGCGACTGCGGGATGCAGCGGAAGTTGGCGCAGGTGAACTCTCCTGCGGCACATGGTGGATAAACGCAGCCTTCCTCGTCGCTACCGTCCCGACAGTCGTTCTCGTGATCGCACTTCCACGTCTTGAAGATACATCGGCCGTTGTTGCAACGGAATTCGTTCGGGCTGCACGAGTGGTAAGCTGAAACATAAAGATTTATTTAACGACTTGTACTCTTTTTATACTCGCGTCAAATTCATTTATTTTTAAGTTCACGTGGCACTCACAGCAGTAACTGGTATCCTCGTCAGAGTTATCGCCGCAGTCATCATCGCCATCGCACGCCCACATTCTCGAGATGCACCTGCCGTTTCTGCAAGCAAACTTGTTCGAATCACAAGTGACGTTCTTCGGCACGCACATTCTGTCCTCGTTCACCAGCCTGCTGTTATCGTCGCACTTGCATTCCGCCGAGCCATTGTGGCCCGGGTGGCAGGATTGGTCGCAGCCGCCGTTATTGATATTGCAAGGATTAACGCTGCATTGCTGTCTGGCGGAGGAAAAGACGTGAAGGTCTCGCGGAGAGTCCTCCAATCGTTTCACCAGCTCAATTTTGTCAGCTCCGGTATGCTTCTCCGCACGGTAAACTCCGCGAAGCTGAAGATCCGTCCAATAAATATGCTCCCTGAAGACGGTGATAGCGAAGGGATAAATGGTAGCGCTAACCAGAACTTCTCTGTTCTTCCCTTCGAGATCAGACCGCTCGATCTTCTCGCGCACGGCGTCGGTCCAGTACAGCATCCGATCGTCGTAATCGATCGCCAGACCACTGGGTTGCGACAGGTCTTTGTCGATGATGGCGCGTTTCAGTGATCCTGCCATGGTCGTCTTAAAGATCTTCCCGGACGTCCCGAAACGACCCCAGTCCGTGAAGTAAAGCGAGCCGTTGCAGGGATCGACAACGATGGCGCGTGGACGATCCACGCGTGCGATCATTACCAAGTTAGACCCGTCGATGTCCATTGCGTAGATGCTGTTATTGGAGGAGTCCGTCCAATATACTTTCTTCTGAGTCCAGTCGTACGAAATACCTTCGGGATTAATTCCTTTACTGATTAATGTATGCAAATCGGAGGAGGACGGTCGATCTGACGGCGTCCACGCGATCTTCGCCCAAGGACGAATCTGAGTAAACAGCAGCTTCTTGTCCTGATAATCAAAGTCCACTCCGACTACATTCGTTAGGTTTCCGACAGGAGCGAAGGGTACGTTGGTGTTGTGCGGATCTATGTTAATAGCGCGGATTTCAGTTCGTGTGGCGAATACCAGGTACTCTTCAACGTTCTCGCAGGTGCGACCGTCGGAAGAAAGTTTTCCCACGGCACAATCGCAAGTAAACGATTTAGTATGTTCTTTCGGGAAAGCGAAGCATAGCTGAGAGCATCCGCCATTTGTTGCCTGCAAAAATAAAAATTATTTTCTTTATTGTACTTCTTGTTTTTTTTAATTTTGTTAAGAAATAATTTTTGTTAGATTTGATTTTGTTTCTTAAACAATTGTTTTAAGCTTCTTTCAAAAAGCAGTTTTATCTTCTTAAATAAACAATTATACATATCTCAATGAATTACCTGTGAGCAAGGATTTGTGATATCCGGTGGTTGACTGTTTTGGTCGAAGATAGCTATGTCCCTGAGCTTCTGCAGATTTGTTCTGACGGGGATAGGAAGACTGGTATTGCCCTTCAGTTTGCTCGCCTTAAAAACAGTGGCCAAATTTCGATCCACCCAATAGACGTCTCCGCCGAAGATGGCAACGCCCATTGGATTTGGCAGATTCCTGCGGATGATTTCTCGGTTTCCACCGGTGTAGGACACTTTTTGGATGGTATCCAATTTCGAGTCCACCCAATAAACGTCGTGCGTTGCAAGGTCAATCGTTAAGTCGCGCGGTGTGCTAATACCGGATGTCACGATAGGAGACCAATTGCTACCGTCAAGGTAGGCCTTGCCTATTCGAGGATATTGTCCATAATCGATCCAATACAGATATCGTTTGATAGGATTCACGGCCAGTTCCCGGGGAGCGTCGGTCGTCGTCTTCACGAGCACCTTTCGGTTGGAGCCGTCTAACCAGCAGACTTCCACGTAGTTGTCATGAGGGAAGACATTCGCGAAGTATAAGTTTCCTGCAATCCAATCCACGGCTAGACCGCGAATTCCATTGGAGCCAATTCCCTGTTTGACTACTTGCTGGATTTCTGTGCCGTTTGGTCGTATTCTAAAATATACAGAAATTAATAGTATTATTACTTNGGTTATTATATATTATCTTTGTGAAGAAATTATAAATCTAAAAATTTTCATATTTTAATATAAATATATTTTAATATAAAAATTTTTATATTTTAATATAAATTTGTAGAGGCAATCAATAGTTACCTGAAGATGCCGTTCCAAATGCCTCGATTGAATTCCACCCAATATATCCAGTTGCCCGCATAATGCACATCAACGTGGAGGATATGATGACCAACTCCAGTAATGGGTATCATGGCCTCCTTGGAGTCCTTGAGACTGTAACCCCGTGCGACATCCAGCTGAGTTACCACCGCGAAAGTCTTGTAGGGTTCGCATCTGGTTTCTGTCACCTTCTTATATTCCATCCCGCATGCACAGACGCGTGTACCGCCAGACGCGGGCAGGCAAAGCTGTTCGCAATCACCGTTGTTTATGAGACAAGGATGAGATCCGGTCGCACGTTTCTTATAAATAGTCAGAGTACGAAGCTCAGAGTCATTGTCAATGATAGTGGTTGGATTATCGCCGTTAGGCAGATCAACACGTTCGATCTTGTCGTAAAGCGGGTCCAAGTAGTACAGACGAGATTCATGGACGGCTATCGCCTTAGGCATTGCCATATTGTTTGCCGCAGTGAGAATGGTACGAACATTCTGACCATCTGTTGACATGGCCTTGATAAAAGCCGGATTCTGGCAGGAGAAGTACAGCGTCTTGCTAGGTATATCGATGGTGATTGCTTCAGGACGTTCTAGATTTTCTGCAAGGACCAGCGGATTAGTGCCGTCCATATTAACTCGTCCGATCTTCTGCGGCACTCCAAAACCTCCGTCGTCCACCCAGAATATTTGTCCGTCAATGGGATCCACGCACATTGCTTTCGGTTTAGATACTGACGTACGATTTCCATCGTTTGACAAAACGATTGTGCGATATCGCGTCTTGCCGTCCAATTTGATAGCTTCGATATTGGATGCGAATTTGTTGCCAATAAACATATTGCGTCCAAGCCAGTCCAGCGCCATTGTGGATGGTGAACCGACAATGCCAGTATCGCCGCTAGGATTTGGAAACTCTGTTCGATTGCCACCGTTGTAGGGCATAGCATAAATCGTGCCATTTTCCATGTCGGTATCTTTGCCTAATGTAAATAATAAAATAATTAATAAATAAAATAAAATTCTCCCTTAGAGCTTCAAAAATCTAAATCTTCGAGTTCTAAGAAGATTTTGTAAAACTGAACATGGTGAAAAAAATTATATTATATTTTTAAGAATTTCTCATATTTTAAATTTATAAAGATAAAAAAATACTTTAAACTTTTTAAGATTTTACAAATTATCTTTGAAAATTACAGAAGCTTAGAATATTTCAGAATTTAGATATAAAGAATTCTAGAAGATGTAGATATTTTCAATATTTCTGAAAAATGTTTTAATTTATATAAAAAAATCTAAAAATTTTTCAGAAAATTATAAAATTACATAAAGAATTCTAAGAAAATTTTATATTGGGGTGTATCTATTAAAGAAAATAGTTATTACCTTGCAGCCAGTAAATAATACGATCCTTTCTATCGTACTCGATAAATCTTCCACCTTCCACACCTACGATAGGCGTGATGTATCCCGTTTTGATTTCTTTAGGCGTCAAAGAAACGTCAACGATCTGAGAACCTCGGAGAACCATTAAGTATGGTGTCTCTTCTTCCATGCAGCGTCCGTCAAGTAGCAATTTAAATCCAACCTGCGATAAACGAGAAAGAATTATTCAATCTGAATAAATTGAATTTCTAATAATTTCCTCCTTTGGAATCTGCATAATCATTCACCTGGCATTTGCAATTGTATCCCTTTGGATTACTGGGCGACAGGAGACACAGATGTGAACAAGATGCGTTGGCACAAGGATTCGCAGAGATCGGTTGTAATACTGCATGATGTACGTGTATGGAAAGAGGCTGCGAAATTAGATGCGACACCACCGTTTGATTAGAACCCTTAAACTTGTGTGCAGAGAGTACCCGATTGAGTTGTCTATCGGTCCAATACATAGTGTCCTCGAAGAGAGTAAGTGAATGGGGATGCAGAAGATAATGCGAGCTGGCTAGAACCTGAAGTCTCTTGCTACCGTCATAGAGACAAGTGTCGATGAAGTCTAGCTTGCTGTCTGCGAAATATATTCTGCGATTTGCGACGTCTAACGCTAGACCATTAGGCCAGTAAATCTTTGTGCTGATGATAGTCGACCGATTGGTACCATCCATTCCAATTCTTTCGATTCGAGGATTTTCACCCCAGTCGGTCCAGAAGAGCCATCTCGCACCTGGACTGGGATCCAAACACATACCACGCGGTTGTGTAATATTCTCCTTGACGAGAATCATCCTTCCAGCTCCAGTCTCCTTGGCTACTTCGATCGTATTCAGCTTTGAGTCTAACCAATACAGATTCTGGCCTATCCAGTCATAAGCTAAACCTTCTACCAGGTCCAAACCAGTGCTGATAATGTCTTGAGGATCACTACCGCGATCTAATCGCGAGATTCGCTTCAGTTTCATGTCCGACCAGAAAATGGTGCCTGTGTGCATATTGCTGGCGGTCGCCACGACGTTTTCTACGTTGATGGGAACGCGTTCCAACGCTTGATCTTGAAGATCCGCCACCAGAATTGTATGTCTGTTGGAGATGATCAAGAACGCAGCGCTGTGATTGAACGCCTTGCACGTATGCTTGTCGGCGTCTAATGTGTAACCGTCCACGCAGCTACAGTAATAACCGCCCTTCGTGTTCGTGCAGACCTGCGAGCATCTTCCTTGCGGTTCGCACTCGTTGATGTCTTGACATGTGAAGCCGTCGCTGTTGAGCTCCTCGCCAGCCGGACAGGTGCATTGCGCACCAAGCGGTGTTGGAATACAACCGTTGGTGCACAATCCACCCTGATGGCTGCACTCGGCGAGATCGCAACCGGGCCCCTCGTCCGCACCGTTGGGACAATCTGGCTTGCCGTCGCATACCCTGCTCGCATTTACGCAACGATTCGTCACATTCGGACACTTCCATTGCTGGGAGTCGCACTTGAATGTAGGAGGACCGCATGCGTGCAGCTCGGTGTCTTCGTCGGAGCCATCTCCGCAATCGTCTTTTCCATCACAGATATACGCCTTGAACACGCATCTCTCGTTCCGGCATCTGAGGAATACGCCAAGAGATTAGATATCGAAGTGAACAAGAAGAGACATACATTTTTAAAGCTTTTTGTGAGAACGTAAGGAAATTTAATTAATGAATACGACAAACCTGAAGAATCCAGTCTGACAATCGACTTTGCCGCATGACTCTGGCTCATCGGATTTATCCGGACAATCCGCGGTGCCATCGCAGTACCAGCTTCTCGGTATGCAGATAGCTGAACTAACACACTGGAATTGCTTGTCGGTGTTGCACTGATCTGGCGCCAATGACGGGCAGCCCACTTCGTCCGATCCGTCATTGCAATCACTAATGCCATCGCACTTATACGACGCTAAAACACACATCTTTTGATCCGCACACGTGAATTGCGTAGTGAGACAAGTGACCGGTGGGCAGTCCATCTCGTCCTGTTGGTCGAAGCAATCGCTGTCGCCGTCGCACACCCAGGACTGCGGTATACAGTGGCCGGAGCGCGGACAGGTGAACTGGAAGTACGAGCAGGTTTTCGCCGCGCAGAACTCGCCCTCGTCGGAACTGTCGCCGCAGTCGTTCTCAGAATCGCATTTCCACGTCGCGGGGATGCAGCGATTATTTGCGCAAGCAAACTGATTAGCGCTGCAGGTCACATTCGGGCAGCCCATCTCGTCGCTGTAATCGCCACAGTCGTTCTCGGAGTCGCAGTGGAACGTCATCGGTACGCACCGGCCGGACTTGCATTGGAACTCGTTCGCGCTGCACGTCGGCTTTGTGCAGTTTTGCATCTCGTCGCTGTTGTCGAGGCAATCGTTCTCGCCGTCGCACACCCAGGATTTCGGGACACATCTGGAAGTAGATTAATTAACAGTTAAAACGTGCAAACTTGTAGATTTAAATATAAAATATGTTTCGTCTGGAAGAAAATCACAAAAAATAAAAAAGGTTTCATTTTTTACTTATTTATTACTTATTATGTTTGAAAGTGGTAGTTTTAGATTGTAATGTACTATAAATTAAATTTGTAAAGTTTCTAAACTTCTTGAAAATTTTACAAATGTTAAATAATTAGTTTCAATTACCAACTGAAAAAGTTAAACACGCACCTTTGATTTGCGCAAGTGAAATCCCAAGTGTGTGGACACGCCTGCAAAGGCGGCTCCCCATCGGGATCCGCTGCGCAACTCCTGCCATTACCCTGAAGACGTTCTCCGTAAGGACATCCGCATACTGGAACGAGTTTCGGTGTGGATTGTATGCCAGGGAACGTGATAACGTCGGAGTGCGAAGAGTTATCCGGAACGGCGAAACAAAGTTTTTCGCAAACATCCTTATTGAAGCTGCAGGGATTAGCGCTTGTCGTCCTCTGAATATCGCGGCTGAAGACCTTCACGCCGTAGAGTCTGTTGGTAGCGGGCTCACGAACCAAAATGGCCTCCTGCTCGCCAGTTTCTTTATGCAACCGAATAATGGCGTCGAGACGCCAATCGGTGATGTACATCCAGTTTTCATGGATGGCGATGGAAAATGGATGTCGAATCAGTCTGGAGTTCACCGTTCGCACATCCGTACCGTCCAGGTTCGAGTGTTGCACGTGATCCAGAAGAGCGTCACACCAGTACAGTCGATCTTTGTTGAAGTCGATCGCCAGTCCGTTCGGCCAGCCCAGAGTTAGATTTTTGAAGACGACCAGGTTCGAGCCGTCAGTGTGAGCCCTGCTAATGTTGGCCGGACGATCCCATTCCGAGAAGAAGATGTAACCCTGATTCGGGTGGATTACGATTGCACGAGGACGCTTCAGATTTTTCAATAGTGTTCGCCGATATGTGACATTCCGAGTGCTGAGTACATTTAGTGTACCTGAAAAAAATAGAAAAAATTTTAGTCGATCAAATAAATCTTGTTGCTTATTTTTTAAAACTTACAGCTTTCAATTTTTTGATAATTAAAAAGTTAACGAAAACTCATATTGCAAATCAATTCAAATTGAAGATTAATGGCTCAAAGAATTCGCCATCAACGAACCTTTACGCGAATCAATGTAGTACAAGTTATTCGCAGCCCAATCGACCGCGAGTCCTTCCACCCCCTCATTTTGACTAGCCAGGACAATTTCACGTCCGGTCGCGTTCTGGTGTACCCTGTATATGACGTCCTGAAGAACGTCGCTGTAATAAATGTACTGATCGTGTGCGTCGTAATCCAGCCCAACGAATCGTGCCCGCTTGGAAACCACTGGCAGGATAGCGTCGCTGAAGCCCTCCATCACGGGATTGAGTACGCGGCCTTTAATGAACCTTTGCTGCGAATACATGAGAAATTCCTGCACCAGGTTGCAGTTTCTCATGTCGTT
This sequence comes from Tetramorium alpestre, assembly GCA_021460005.1. Lineage (NCBI taxonomy): Eukaryota > Metazoa > Arthropoda > Insecta > Hymenoptera > Formicidae > Tetramorium > Tetramorium alpestre. Next base: position 2,620,433 of record JAJVSH010000005.1, on the reverse strand, counting down.
CGCCAATCGCCAACCAATGTGGCAAGCGCAGCGATAGCCCAATCGATTGTTTTGATCACTCGAGGCTGTGACGATACACATGTGCTGGCAGCCACCGTTATTATTGCCGCAGGGATTGGAGACGCTAGGTTGCGTGAGTGGATGTAAGGCTTTTATAGCTTTGGCGTCGCGTATCTAAAAAAGGAATGATAAATATCACTATGTAATGCTAATACAAATTCTTCATTACATCAATTTTCTTAAAACTAAAAAAATGTTTGAACAACTTATTGAACAACTTAGTATCTCTCATATAACATCATTATCAATAAACCAAATTGCAGTAGAATTAGACTGATTTTCGTTTCTATTTCTAAAAGATGCTAAAACATAAATATTTTCACAAAATATTTGATTGTCACGTTCGTACCTTAAATACACTTTGGATGGAATAATCTCCCTGAGTCTTATCGACGCTCATGACTGCCTGCTTGGTGGCGTCCGTCCAGAATATCCTGTTCTCGAAGAGAGTGAGTCTGATCGCGGATGGCACTTGAGAACCTCTGAGAATCATTACTCTGTTGTGACCTCTGTAGTCCGCCGTTTCAATGTAGTCCAACAGGGAGTCGCACCAATAGATCCTTTTGGCAATAATATCGGCGGCCACGCCGGAGACCTTGTAGGCCGCCTCGGAGACGACCGGGAATGCGTTAGTGCCGTCCATGTTGGTGCGTAGGACCTGCTTGCTGTCGGCAATGAACATGAGGCCCCTCGTGGGATCCAGCGCGATGTCGGACGGGCTGGTGAGATTAGAACCCACCACGATCCCGTGATAACGCCCGTCCAGTTCAAACACGTCCACCTTTTGCACGATGGAGTCCGCGACGTAGAGCTTGTCGCCGATCCAATCTATCGCGATGGACACGGGTCCCCAGAAGCCTGCCATGCTGATGTCTACCTTGGCCGGTGTCTCGCTGCCGGGGTTGAGGGATTCCGAGTGTACCTTCCGCGTCTTCATGTCACTCCAGAAGAGGAGATTTCGCGAGTACAGATAATCTACTCCGCTCGCGCCGGTGGTGTTGGCGATTATCTTCCGGTCCTCGCCGGTCGCGCTCAATCGCCAGATCGCGCGGTCTTGCGCGAGCAGAAGCTCTAGAGCGGAGATGTTCTGGGCGCGACACTTGTTGTGCCCGTGAAGAATGTAGCCGGGCGCGCAGCGACACGTGTACCAGCCGTCGTTGTTTGTGCACAGCTGTTCGCAGAAGCCCCACTCGGAGCATTCGTCTCGATCTGCGAAAAGGAAAAAGTCCGATGAGTAACGGAGTGGAGAAAACGATGTGAAAGGCAGTGGATCTTGCGAGCAAATTCTTAAATTTCTTTTAACTCGGGATCTTTCAATTGTTGCATCACTGGCATATTGAATACTAAAAGTTTCAATTCGTATGAGTTGGACTTACCAATGCAGGTTCGCGAATCATTGGCAAGGATTCTTCCCTCCGGGCAGTAGCAGGTCCCTCCGGTCGGAGATGCTTGACATTTATGTTCGCAACCAAGCGACCCGCACATGCTCGTTGCTGTAAAGAAATTTCATTTTCTTTTTTAACATTTAAGAATCTCCTAAATTTCTCTAAACCTCAATTTATATTTTATACTGCATATTTAATAAATAATTCATTTAAATGAATAGTTCGTCTTTTAAATTCTAAACATTTATATTGCAGAACGCCGATAGGAATTGTTGCTCGGTGGAGTTTTAGATATATTTTCTCGTTTTTTTATATTGATTACTGCATAACTGCCACAAATCAAGTTTATATAACTACTACTAACGATCGTTATTACGCGAGCTCACGAAAGATTTTATATAATCCTTTGGCATTGTTTAAAATAACGAGGTAACATGCATACGATCGATTTTTTGCGCTTACTGCTGCAATTAATAATTGCACTTAATTAAATCGCACTTACAACATGCCGCTTCCTCGTCCGCCCCGTCCTCACAATCCTGTTTTTCATCACACAACTGAGATCGATTGATGCATAATGGCTTTCCATCCGGCCCACCTTTCGGACACATGAACTTGTTTCCTGGACAGACTGTCATTGTGCAAGACTTCTCGTCGGAGCCATCCTGGCAGTCTTTGAGACCATCGCATTGATACGCTATGGGGATGCAGAGCGCATTGGCGCATCGGAACTGATCACTGGTGCAAGGTGGGAAACCTGTGCATTATCAAGAAATCTTTTATTAATGTCAATTTGTAAATATAATTTAACAACTTGATATAAATAGATGAAATTAATAGAAATTAATAGAATAGAAACATTAATAGAAAAAAAGGAGGTAAAATCTTAATCATTTAAAATTTTATGCAATGTCGAAAAAATGTATTAACTTAATTTATAAGAACTAAATTGTCACGATTTTACGTCGAAAAATTAACTATCAAAAGATCTTTCCTGATAATTTGATAGTAAAAATAAGGATAAAAATAAACGGAGGGGAAAAAGAGGTAAGGTTTTATCCATTCGAAAGTAATAACGGCTGAAGGGATAAACCGTCGAATGGACTCGTTGCAAAATCGCGAACTCACTGCAGTGTTCCTCATCGCTGTTGTCACCACAGTCGTCCGAATGATTGCACCTCGCGTTCTGATCGACGCAGCGTTGCGTGGTGTTGCACCTGAATTGATCCAATCGGCAGGCCGGCTTCAATATATTATTTTCGCATCTTTCCTCGTCCCTGCCGTTCCGGCAGTCCAGGTAACCGTCGCACCTCTTTTCTTTGGGTATGCAAAGTTCCGGTGTGGTCCCAACACCGCACCTGAAGTCATCCGGCTGGCACTTCCTGTATGCTGCAACACACGTCGGGTCCCCTGTCACTCCTTCGCTCTCGCACAAATTTCTTTCTCACGGAATATTATGCGATAAATACAAATGCCCGAAATGCTGGGATAAATATTTCCTCGATCTTTCAGGATATTTCAATTTGGAAAAAAATTGTATGTCATATTGCGAATATCATGAAACGTCATTTCGCTGCGAAAAAACTGAAGAGTTAAATCTGTGCATGTTGGACGTTCGTGAACGTGAAACGTGACAAATGGAGTGGCATACACGTCGCCTTTACATAACGTGCGTCAAAAGGCGTCAATCTGGAATTGATCACGCTTTCGGGTCCAAATGGTTTCGCGTGATAACTCTGCATTAGCTGCACATAATGTGCGACCGTATCTTGACGATCACCTGGTGTGACACGTTCGCGCCGTTGATAAACACGCAGAATGAGCCCGATATGGCAATCCGGTACGTGATTTTTCCCGCTTAGCTCGTGCGATTTTAAGATAAAGGCGTAGCGGAGGAGAAACAAAATCGGGAGCGTGTAGACTTTTTTTAAAGTCACGATCAATTAAGTTTTAGCAGCGAAACGTTTTAATAAGGAATTGTATATTTTTTTCTAAATCTGAAACGCTGTTTTAAAAATCTCGTGTTCCTTCATTGAAAGATATGAAAAGTGTTGATAAAGTTCTAATCAATTATATGTTTAAATAAATGTAAATCTTACGAGTTCAACGAATCAATTCCTAATTTTAAGAAATATTCTAATCTTGGTACTGATAATCGCGAGGTTGGAAAATATCCGTCGTTTAAAGAGTTTAAAGATATTACAATTAAAAATATTACAATTTTTAGAGATATTACAATTAAAAAAAATGGGCGTTTATAAATAACACAAAGGTTTCGACAGTGAGAAGGCCACCCAGAGAAAGGAAAATGTTATCGGCGTAATCAGTAAGATGTTTGTAAATCTCAGTTCTCATTTTTATGACTTCGCCGGTTTAACAATGTGCAATGCGTGTTATCGTGACAGCGCGATAATTTAGTGAATCCTACTGTGAAGAATTTGTCTAATCGCTGCGCAGCTGCTACTTATTAGCCATGCTCTTATGCGAGCGGCCTTGTCACTGACGATAATGTTATCACGTAGTATCTTTCGGTACAGCGTATCCGCAATAATTAATATTTCATTTAAATAACGCAGTTGATGCTCTTGAGGTCACTTCTTAACAATTGCATTATGTTTAGCATTATTCGTGAGAAGAAAAGAAAAAGCGAGAGAATGGAAATGAAAAATCGCTCGCAAAATTATTATAGTTACATGCGAAATACTGCAACAAATATTGAATTCTCTGGATGTTTTCGAACACACTCCAGGCATTAGTTTTCAGTTGGTACAGGCTGATAAGTCGATAATTGCTAAGCAAAGAAAAAATTACGTAAACAATTACTTTTGATAAAATGAACAAAAATAGACGAAGATATATGGCTTCGTGTAGCTTCGTGCTTTCGGCAGGAGGCACGTTTTCACGCTAGAACATTAGTGCTACGTGAGAATATATAATCTTTCTACATCTGACGTCAGGCCCGATACGATAAACGGGAAAGGTTGACTTTAACAAAGATGATTGCAATTTGTACTCACTGCAGCCGTCTTCGTCAGTGCCGTCGACGCAATCGACGGTCATATCACATCGCTGGTGCGGTGGTATACAGTACGTCTTGTTGAAGCTGTACTGGCCACACGTGATCTGGCCGATTTCGCATTCGGGTGGCGCTGAAACCCAATTAACAAGTTTTAATGAATAATTAATAGCCCATGTCGATAAAGACATTGCAAAAGCAATAGGATAAAATAAACTCGCTCTTTTGCGCGATAAAGTGACCTTAGATTGCCCCCCGATCAAAATTTCTCGCTGCACAGTCAAAGAAATTAACTCGTCACGTTTTTTTACATTATCGATTCATGTTTTTCGAAAGGAGTGCAATGAAGACGTTCAAATAATAATCTAGATAATCGGCGAAGAGCTAAAATTGTACAAGCAGGGAGCACGATTTGACCTCTACGCGCAATGATCGCGTATCAACCGTGACAGTCCGTCAAAGACTCGACTCTTATTCAAATGCACACTAAGCATTCTCAGATCTACAGATTGTCAGATCAGTTTTTATGACCAGCGTAATCGGAGGCGAAATACTTAACAGACTCAAGGCGGAGGCGAAAACGGAAAGGCTCCACTTTAAATATTTATCAGGCATTCTTTCACTCGGAAATCAGTACAAAGGAATTCGGAGGTGTCGCACTGAATTCCTGATCCCGTGCAGCATGCAAAGGGTCGTTCGTGTGAGGCGAGAGAGAGAGAGCGAGAGAGAGAAAGACCACAGATTGCGCCGGTGCTATAATTGCGCGCGAGTATAATCGGTTGGCCGTCGATTCGCCAGGCGATCGAGGGAAGCACCCCTCGAGCGTTTAATACCGGATGGCACGACAATCACGCTGGCGCGCCGAGGTATCGCTTTAGCGCTGTCTTTCCCAAATGACGCATACGCGATCGGCGACTTTTAAGATTCTTCATTCTAGAAATAGAATTTTGCGAGATATACTATAAATTACGTTCGTTTGTTCCTGCTTTCAACGACTCCAGCGAATGTCTGTTAAATCAATTTCGAGATATTAGAGTAAACTGGCCCGAAAACGAGATTTATTGTAATAGATGAGGAAATAATTGGCGAGCGAGCGGAAAGAGGGATGAATATCGAGGAGAAAGTTGTCGGGCGAAATTGGAGCCGATTCTACGCAAAACGAGATACAATTGTGCCAGTGGATCCGTTTCATCGAATGGCACGCGATACTTTTGCACACCGTCCTCGAAAGAGGGTCACAGCCTTGCTTCCGGTTTTGCATTGTCACCCGCATAACAAATGGCCGTCACCTCGCGGTGGCCTAATGGCGAATCCCATAGAGCAGGGGACCCTCGTAATTCGTGGGGAATAAAACACGCGATTTGCATCGTACTCCGGTATCTTACAAGACCAACCGACATTGTTGTGTAAACTCTAGCAGTCAAAGGATAAACTTCTTTCATTCGCAAAAATTTTGCACGTTGTTTAAAAGATTGTACTATTAGAAAAAAAAAAAAACTTGAATACTTATGCCGAAAAAGAACTAAACATTATTTTTTTTAAATGCTGCAAGAAAGGAAAATAATTTCGTCTTTATGTTGATTGCATTTTTTAAATGCTAAAATTTTGCATTACGCATAACGGATTTTAACGAATTGCCAATCTTCCGCTTTCAAGTTCATTTTTTCTCCGCGGAAAAAAAATAATTGATTGTCCTCGCTTGCATGGAAAAATAAGCAAGGCACGAATTGCATTTACACTTCCTGCAATGTAAATCCGACGATAAGAAGCGATCACAAAAGCGGTCACGTAATCAGCCGCATGGAAAAAAAAATGCTGGACAAAGAGACTAAGCACTTCCGAGAGGAAGCCTCGGATTTTCGTCGAGCGCTTCCGGCACGAGATTTGCTGTAAGCCATACATAGCTCGAGACAGTCCATTACATTCGTAAACAGGAAGAGCGCATCAAAAATCGGCCGTTTCAAGGCCGCATAATTGCTCCGAGCGCAATTCGTGTCACGTTTCTATTAAAATTTAAGCAGGCCCAAAAGATTCAATACGAAACTTTCGATTAGATGTCGTCTTAGTTTTACCAGAATTCACGTTTAAAGCTTAACTGTCAGTCTTATCTCTCAAGTTTCCTTTCGAATGGTTAAAATCAAGGTTTTCGACGATACTCTCAAAACTTAACGTGCTATTATATGCAAAATCGATGATTTACGTGCCCCAGGGTCTTTACAACCGTAAATCCATGCCTGTCGGCCAAGAGTACTGAATGAAGACGATGGCTTCATTCTGAAAGTTCTTTCACCGCGAGCTGTAATGGGGGCAGCGGGCGATCGCGGATTATACACGCATCCCTCTTTATTATTACTTAACGAAGCACTTCGTCATTAATTATTCATCAGCACGAACGGTGGAGCATATTTTTCCGATTAAATTTCACGTTTCAAGTCCTGCTCCAATTTCACCGAAATTCTGTTTCTTCTGTTCACGTTGACGCGGCAGAATGATGCGACAATGTGAACAGAAGAAAAATCTTTTGTATATCATGGAAATCTCGGGTTTTGTGAGCTTGTTAAATATAGGAAGCATGACAAAATGACAATCTCTTAATTTCTGCACATTGCAGACTTTATAAAGTGCTACATTTTTGAAAGCTTTTTTTTTTTAAAAAATTTAATAAATGCAACTAATAATATTACACGAGACAATCATAAATCAAAGCAGTTTTGAATCGATTTTAATCAAAGAAATATTAGGAAATTAATTTTTCCCAAGATTCTCAAGTTAGGCATTTTTAATCGACCTACATGATGATTTAGCATTTTTGTATTGCAAAAAGAACAATATGCGCGACGTTAAATGCTTCGCATTAAAAAATTGTCCATGACTGATCCTGGAGCTATCAGGAGACGCAACGACATTCAAATAATGTTATTTTTGAGAAGAATGAATAGATAAAGAGAGAATGCGCCGATACTTACTACACGACTGCATTTCATCGCTGTTGTCGTCGCAGTCTGCACGGTAATCGCACACCATAATCGACTGTATACATTTGCCATCGTTGCACCTGAACATGTTATTCCCGCAGCCATCGCCTGTAACAGAAAGCATGGAGCATGAAGGGATCGGCCGGGAAGCGATATTGCTGCCGTGATAGGTGAAAGGTTCAATGCCTGCCGCCGGGGAACTGCCGTTTCTAGGTGTAACCGTTGCAGAAGATAGGATTCTTCGGGGTCTTTTTTTTTTCGAGCGAATCCTCATCCGATGAACTTTCGCGCGCGGCGATTATTTCGTCACCTCGCCCGCGGTGTGTCCGCGATATCGAGGGGGGAGCACAAAGGGGGGAACGTGGTGGTTGTGCAGTGAGAAACTAACTTTCCAGGCTTGGAATTTCGAATTTGTGTCGTAGACACGAATCGCGGCATGTGCGTTACGTGTAGAATTGTCAGAAATTAACTTTCGACGCGTCAGAGAATGAAATTATTTTATTTTTAATTGATCTGTAATGGCCGTATTCGACAAGCGGCATTTCGAGCCGATTTGTTTTTTAAATAGCTACGTTCAATTAAAGAAATTCGTCATCAGAAGTAAGTAACCTTGGATATCTACATTATTTATTTACTTTGTGACTCCATGAACTTTCCAATTCTTCGAATGTGATATAAATATGAATGTGAATATCGGACGTGAATATAAATTTATTTAGAATACAAATTACTTTATTTTGGAAGAATTATCATTGGAATTTTTTTCTTTTAAGGCAACGTATTTATAAACAGAAGAATAACATCTCAACAGAACTTTTCCTTCGGAATAACTTAGACCCCAAGCAATTTAGTTTTTTTTTCCTCCAATCGGGTAAAAATAAAAATGATAACATACGGTTTGATCACGTTCTTTAAATGTATCGTACACTGACAAGAAAATCGCCTGCGAGATTTAATTTCTTCCTCTAATTATCTGTTCTACAAATTAATGTCTTTTATCCTTAATGGAAGGTATAGTTTTTTCGTTCTTAATGAAAGGCAGTCGATCAGTTATTTTCCGCAAAAAATATGCGCGTTATGAATTATTATTGAAAACTTAGTATATGTCAGTTGCAAAAGTCTTTGCATTAATATTAATTAACGAAGGGAATAAAATGGACTATAAATCGATAACACAATGGAATCGATCGGTATATGAGAGATACGTCAATTTACAGTTGCAGTTTCGAGTATATGGCAAAAGTTTCCCTCTTCTTTGTCCCGTCTAAAGTAACCGGAGAGCGGAAATACCGGAAAGTATCGTTACGGTAACCCGTCTTCGTGATTGCGGTAATTTCTACTCTTCATTATAACTTATAAAGATATAATTAGACGAATATATATAGTTATATGTGCACTTTTATACATTGCACTTATAAATTATTTAAGTGAGTTAAAGAAAAATTTATAAATTATTTAAGTGAGTTAAAGAAAGAATATTTTCTCGCAAGCGTAACATTGGCTCCTTAAACTCCAAGCGAAAATGAATAATTCATTCCTCTCCAGTGTGTAGCCAAATAGGTGTATAGAAATATCTCGAAATTGCCTAAAGATGCTGCGCAGCATCCGCGGGACGTGATAAGAAAAGGCGCGATAAACAGCCGGTCTGCCGTCTCGGTAATTGTTTGCAGGTGACTTTTGTTCAACGGCTGATGAGAGAAATTTGCATAACGACGCGGAATTTTTCACGAGTGTCGTTATGCAAATGCGTGCCTATTGATATTCGAATATCGTCGTCATCGCGCGGCTCGATGGCGATGACGCTTCATTTGAATTATTAGCGATAATGAGGATAATAATAAACTCGGCCTTTACACGCATACACACACGCGCACCGAGATGTCAATCGTTTAAAGAGAAACCCGGATTTGATAATCACATTTTCCTGCGAATACTATCCGTTTGTGACTCGACGCATCGTCGTTTCCTTTCAAACAGAAATGCAAGACGGTGGGAAATGAGAAATCCCAATTTCGAAACACTATCAGATTAAATAATCTACAATCTGGAGTGGCGTGCAATGGAATTTTTAAATAGTTTTCAAAAATAATTAATACAAAGTTAACGTTTTATATTCTGAGAAATTGTAGAAAATAACTTGTTGTTGTTAAATAATTACAATGATTGTACAATTGCAATAATTATGATAATTATGAAATAGCTAAATGCTAAATAAATAATTGCAACAGTGCAAAAATATCAATTCTTCAATATCTTTCGATACTTTCATGAAAACCGGGCTCTGAGAAACCTATAGCCTGAATTTCTGTTCCGAATAGAGAAGAATAATCTCCAATTGTCCTATTTGCGCTAATGAGCTTCCCTCGACTGTACCCGTGTATGCGATTTTTCAAGTTTACTTCGCGTTATGAAAGGAAAACTGATCTCCTCACGTAAAAGGACCTATCGCGCGGCGATGGCAATCGAGGCTCATTTACGGAGACTTTCCCATCGCGGGAGGATCCTTGATACATTGTCCTTGGACGAGAAAGCGAAATCCTGCGCTGTGCAATCGGCTGACAACGTTGTGATTAATGTTTAAGAAAAAAAATCGGTCACGCTCAGATGAAGCGTGTGATATATATGTAAAATAGAAAATGTCGCGTTGATTGAAACGCGATTTTTCCCTCCGGCGCGCGATACCTTTCAGATATTCGTTAACGCGAACGTTCGAATGTGCCCTGAAAAACTTCTCGCGACTATATAGGATTACTAAGGCTTCGAGTTCGCATTCATTCCTTTATAGTTCACCGTAACATTCAGCGAAGAGTCCATAGATCGCTGAAGCTAATAGAGAAAGTGACGAAACGGCTCGCGCGCGGTTTCTGAAACTCCTCAGAAATGAACGATCACAATTTTCGAAATGGCATCCGCGATACCGTTGCTCCTCGCAAATAAGCAACCGGCATTTGAGACCGTATATGTCGATCGATCATTTTCCGCGACGACATTCGTTCAAGAAACGAACCGCAGATCGCTGGATCCGCGGAGGAAAGTGAGGAGAGCGCGAAGGAGAGGTGAGAGCTTAAGGTGTGTAAGTAAGCCACGTTCTGTGTATGTGGGTGCCTCATCATTGCATGAGAAGAGACGAGAGACCAGAGAGATAGAGAGAGAAAGAGAGAAAGAGAGATGAAGAAGAAGGGCGAGAGGGAGAGGGAGAGAAAGAGAGAGAAAGAGAGAGAGAGAGAGAGAGAGAGAGAGAGAGGCTGTGAGAGGTGAGGAGCGGTTGCCGATTAGGGAGAGGGAGACAATGAGAGTAGGAGAGAGAGAGACGCTGATGGCACTAGGAGAGGAGAGCAGAGGAGAGGAAGTGGCCCCGGCTTGGAAGTGCAGCGTTCGTGCCAGGCTGTGCGGCCTGGTACGAGCAGAGCACCGACGGCAGCCGGGAGGGAATGTGCATTGCGGAGTAGGAATGCAAATATCGAAGACGGATAGTCGCCCATGATATACCGCGTGCTCGAGATTTTTTTTGCGATAATTTTCGTATTGCACAGATCCGGTCGGCGGCGGATCGTTAGATCCGCCAGCGGAAACCAGGAAAAATCCCTGCCCCTCTGTATTCACGCAATCAATTTTGAAGATCATATTCCGCAATTTATACGGCACCGCCTCGCTCGACATTCATTCAGAAACGGCCTGCGGATTGAGAAATGAAGCAATGCATCAAATCGTATGATGCGTATTGAATAATCTCGTAATGCGGCCCTTTTCTTCGTGAAGATTTAAATCAAATTATAATAACGAAGCGATATTTTAACGTATGGAATTCTGTGAGAGGAATTATGAGTTTGTTTATTACCTTATAAAGTTTATTACTAGATTTAGACGATATAATCATTTCAAAATTTTGTGACAATTTAGAAAAATTAGTTTACATAGTTTAGAGTAGAAATATGAGAATGTTTAGAGGTGGTTTTTAAAGATTTTTAAATTATTTTATATTATTTTCAATTGAGAGCGATCTTATGAAGTAAGCGTTTTTCTTCACGCCAAGATTTAAATCAAATCGCAACAATGCGACCTTTAATGTACAGAATTCTGTGAAGAACACGAGGAACAAGTTTGCTTCTTTTTACAACATAATCTCTTATCAAGTCTAGACGATATGACCATTTCAAAACATTTTGCAACAACTTGAGAAGACTGATTACAACAAATAAAATCTGTATAAACATCACTATAAAAATACAAAAACGTATGAAGCTGACTTATATATTGTATTAAAGTTCATATCATATTTCAATATCTTTTACCTTCTTCTCAATTTAGAGCAAGATGGAGCGAGTCTATCATGAAATTTCATCCATTTATACATTAACTAAATAAATTTCACTTAATTCCACTTAACATTTTACATCTTTTCTCATCGTACTATTTACACAATGAGATCAACAATAATTAACTATTCATTCCACTAAGTTGACTAAGTAATCATTTTAATTTATAATACGCGCGTGCAATAATGGCCAGACTGACGGCAATAATTAACTATTCATTCCACTAAGTTGACTAAGTAATCATTTTTATTTATAATACGCGCGTGCAATAATGGCCAGACTGACGGCGTTCTTGTCCGTACAAGAACATAAATCTGTTACCGTATAACGGCACAAAAGATCGGCTCGGGAGCGAGTGCATATATTATTCATTGATTATTTAGTATCGGCCACTCCGCGGCATAATCCGCCTCGCTCTGGGCACAGGTGTGCAGCGGGCTTTAGCAATGATATAATGTATTATTAAGTAACGTATCAGGCACGCCGTACGCTCGTCCTGTGACATCGGCACGCAGCACGGCGGCGTTCACCTTCGCGCTCGCGTGAGAGGCGGATGCTCTTTCAGCGGCGTCGTTCGTACCAGACGGTGCAATAGCCAGCCGCGTGTACCGCTGCATCGACACGTCGCGCGATGCAACGTCGTTTGTGCATAACGACGACGACGGATCGGGTCTCGGGCGGAGGAGAGAGAGAGAGAGAGAGAGAGCGCCAGCGCGGGGACCAGCTGCGATTCGGAGAGTCTTTCTTAGTAAGCACGTTACGCGGTGCGACCTTAGTCGCCGTATCGGACGGAAAATAGCTTGTACTGACCTCAAGTCATCGCGAGCGGGTCGCGGTTTAGGGCAGAGAGATAGCGCAGTTTCGCTTATCGCTCGCGAGCATCGTTAGCGTTAACGGGGCTGCTGCCCGCGCGGAGCGGGCGCGGAGGCGGACGAGCGGATGATTAAATCATCGCGAAAGGCCGCTGCATTCCCGCGTCATTATCGATAAGCAATTATTTATTGGGACTAAATCGAGGCACACGAGCCGAGCGGCGCGGCGCGGCCGCGAGCGGGGAACGTGTACGCGAAGCAACTAGTGCAGAGAGGAACGTTTATCGTATCGGTAGTAACGACCTGGACGACTGATTGGATTCTTAGTGGGCTCAATCAATATCTCGAGGTCTCCGTTGCGTAAGGGGGGGGAAAAAAATCTCTTTATCTTTGCCCTACATGCCAGATGAGCGAAGATATTGCAGTGCGAAGTGGAAGGGGGAATTCAATGATGAATGCCTTCAACTGCATTGAGGCGTGATTTCTTATTGAATAAGAAAGAATATGATTGTTGCACTTTGTACATTAAAAATTATGTATAATATATTGTGTAATATATAAATTGTGTAATATATAATATGTGTATTATATATTATATTTATATGTATATTTATATATAATACAATATAATAATATTTTTTTAAATATATTTCTGTATTTTAAATATATGCATTTTTAATGTTATACTTTTGTATTATTGTATAACGTATATGTATATTTATTTAATATATTTCTGTATTTTATTTATTTAATTTCTGTATTATTTTTCTGTATTATATTTATTTAATATATTTCTGTATTTCTGTATATGTATATTTATTAAATATATTTCTGTATTTTAAATATATGCATATTTTTAATGTTATATTTTTGTATTATTGTATAACGTATATGTATATTTATTTAATACATACACATATATAATATATATATATATTGCATGTATTTATATGTGTGAAATGAAATAAAAAATTTTTCTCATCATATAAAAAAAAATAAGATTTTTAAAGATGCATCCTTCTACCCTGTGTATTCTTCGAGTATCATTTTCTAATAATAATCGAAGAGGTATAATAAGATAGGATCAGTTACAAGTCAATTGTAGAAGTCATTGACACGTCCAGAGGAACGTTCGAAGAAATTGGTACAGCGCGGCCTGGATCGCTAATTGGATCACTCAGATCAACGAACGCCGTGCGACACATATATCGCACTGGCAGCCCAGTGTCATTCAGACACCCGACGTATATCGCGCTCGTAGTACGTAGTACAAGGCCACGGCAGACGATTGATATTCTGGCGAAGTGAAATCACTCGAGGCCTGTGCTTTATGATGCTAATTCTCATTTTTCTTGTTACGATCAAATCATACATCAATGAAAATTACAGCTATTGCAGCTATCCAAAAGTCTGAGAAGGAAATATATGTATGTATATTTCCAAATTAATTTTTTTTTATTCATAAAATCTCGAATCAATTAAAAATAGATATTTTTTTCAAAAATATACATCTATTTTTATACAATTATAATATTCTTCTTTACTTGTGCATTTTTATGGGGAATAATAAACTTGATAATATTGATAATATTTATTCCACGAGTGCAACTCGCAGAGAATACTGTAAATAACTTAATTGAGCATTTCGCGAGGATGCAACCGATATGTAAAAGTTCACGAAAATATACGACGCCTAATGCTCGTCGAGCGGTTAAGGGTACATCGACACGCGAGGTACAATCTCTAAGCCGATTGTGATATAGAGGGAATTAGCAAAACGTTTAAGGTAATTAACGCTCGGCGTGCTAATGCACGAACGTCTGGCTCGTTACACGTCAGTGAACGGGAACGCCATTTTCGTTTCGCGAATACTTTCCTCCGGCGGAAATCGACGTGCGAGCCTGACGACGGCCTGAGCTTAACTTTGAAATATAGCACGGCTCACGAAAAGATATATCTTATCCTGCATACTTAATTACATTGTCGGTGTAATAAACATTAAGTTCCTTCCTTTCAATTCCGAACGCGCCACGCTCTGTTCGGGGAAATAGAAATTTCATTCTCCGGAGTTACATCTCGACTCGTTCAACGTACGGCGAGGAGAGATTCAAAAACATGCAATTACAAAAGTACGAAATAAGCGGTCGGTAGCTATTAGTTGTCATTAACTGTAACCATTGTGGGAAAATTGTTGTTTCAAGTGGCCGCCGAGCGATCGAGGTCTATGAAGTTGGCACTCCGAAATGCGAATTTTTACAAAACTGATATGGCATTTTTCTGTCCACATTTGTCCATAAATAATCGCCCGTTATCCGTCTTGCAAAGAAAAATTAAAAATAAAAGTCGAACAAATTTAATTTAGAAAATCTTTAAGTACATTTTTTAAATTACATATGGATTTCAATTGTCCATCATTTGTCCATAAATAATGGCTTTTTCTCCATCTTGCAAAGAAAAATTAAAAATAAAAGTCAAATTTTATTTTAAAAACCTCTAAATGTGCGTTTTCTAAAAAATTATATATGGATTTCAATTGTCCATCATTTGTCCATAAATAATACTATTTGCTGCTTTCCTTTCTTCTTCTTTCGTTTTCAAGATATATTGAAATGTTTCAACTCCATAGACACCTGAACGATCGCTGATTATTAATCCGGCGCGCTTGAGGAGCGATTTTACGGATTTCTGCCGTGAGGAATTAGGCGAAATCTCTACGAAACTCGGATACCATCCCATTCAACCGCGACCAGACATTCTGGGGTGTTTAAATCGGGATTATTTTCCTTCGGATCACCCGGTATGACGAGCGACACGTCGCACTCGCGGCGATCTGTCGCCGCGCGATTTTCGTGTGACGCTCCGAAGCCATTGACCTTCGTTCATTACTGTGCCACTTTGTGGCGCTAATTCGATCGAATACTGTGCTGCAAATTATTAAATTATTCAGTCGCGCGCCTTGTATTCTTATCGGAAAGAAATCTCGCTGTTGAGTCAAGATTCTCGAAAAGAGGATCTGCACGTCTCGTGTAGCATTCCTTATCCGCGAAACCTACTTTTTAAAAATATTCATCGCTCTCGTGTATCGATCTCTCTCTTCTCATCATACGTTTCGCTTCCGTTCACGGCGAGTCGAGTAGATCGGCTGAAAAAAAATCGATCTTCCCCGTGACAAAATTCAATTTTCAAAGAAACGGAATGCGGCGATTTCAACGAAAGAAAAATATCCGAATCGAATTAGGATATATCCAGTTTATTCTTGAAATAATTACGTTCCATTAAATAATATCATTGCATGGAACACGTTCGAAATCTACTCCCAAATAATTACATTAAATTTGCATTGCCTAAAGCATATTTTTGTTTCACACTCCGTGTTTCGTACCTAGTTATTACAGACGCATAAATCTAAACGCAAATCGATCATGACGAAACTCGGGGTACCATTTCGCCCCCCCTCCCCCTCCTCTCCCGCCGAATTGAGGGGGAAAAATCTGATAGGAAAAAAATCCCTCGCAGCGCGACACCCGTTATGCAAGCAAGTTACATTGTAAACATTATATCACGAGTTAATGCGGGATTATCATTGCCGTTAAGAGGATCTCTCTCCACCTCCTCTCTCGCTCGGCGCGCACACGTGCAGGCCTCGCCTTCGATTTGCCGCGCTCGTTCGTGCGCGCGAATCTGCATTCAGTCGGGGTTTAATGTCCTGCAATTCGGCTGTGCATGTGCAGGTAGGCGCACTCTCGTGCGCGCGAGCCCGCTCGAGTGCACACGCACGCGTGCGTGCGTGCGTGCGAGCGCGAGCGCTCGTGAGAGACCTCAAAGAATCCGCTGAGTATAGAGCTCGTCCGCTAGAGAAGCGAATCTAGACTGCGGACGCTGTATACATATATAGGGTGGCGTAATTCAAGCGTACGATGACCGATTATCGTGCCAAAGAAAGAGAATTCCACGCGACGAGCGTCTTACGTCCTCCGGCCACTTTTTTGCGGTTTTCGGATCTTTAACAGGACCGAAAGGAGACATTGGAGAACCGTCCATTTCCGTCTGATTGAATTTCGCACCGTAAGAGATTCATCGATACCTTTTGTTTATTTATCTTTCATTCAAATGAGCTGCGGCGGCCCAATGAAGATGTAATTTAAAGTCTTGTAATTTTAGTGAAAGCATAATTTAAACGTAATTTTACGAGACTCGAAATTAATGAAGGAACACATTTAATATTCACAATCAATGTTTGTCCATTTCTCTTATTTCTCTTATTTATTTCGTTTATTGCTTTTTTGTCTAATATTTTAATTTTGATTCTATCGTTATTATTTTTAACTTTTTCTTTGAATTTGCATAAATGTTTCAAATGTCATACTACATGTTCTTGAATTTTCGGGATGAGTCACTTTCCTGTTTCTCGAGTTTTTATATTAACTTATGACACATCCATATTTATTATTGGATTTATTCATTTATGGGCTAATTGTATTGACCAACTTTTATTTCATGACCCACTCTGTAGAAGAATCTTTGAAAGTGAGAAACTGGAGACGCTCATCCTCTCTGTCTGAGAACATGAAGTTTTTTATTTTATTCCTATTGCCATTATATCGTGAAAGATGGCTCGAAGTGAAACTTTCGTTTTTGTACCTCATGTGTATGTTATACTTAATTAAAGATCAAAATATACTCACAATTCATGCATTAATAACGTGCTACTCTTATTGTCCTTCATTTAGTTTTAATTTTACATTCTATTATTAAAACTCTCTCTTAAGGAAAACTTGTTCTTAAATATTTAAGTTATGGTATAACAATTGTCGAACAACAAATTCTGTACCTGTGTAATAATTAAAAAAATGAACTGTAATTAATATAATCCTGATTTATTTCTAATAAAATTTTTCACAGAAAAATAAACTAAAAATATATTTATTAATCGATATTATCGACCAAATTTTTCACAAATAAAATATACGTATATACTTTTTAAGAAAGAAAAATCAAACGAAAAAGAAGTGATATATTAATATAGAAATGACAAATTGAAGCAAACGAAATAATTGTGGCACATTAGCAAATTTTCCTTTGCAACTGATTATGTATCAGTAACAAATATTTGTTCAAAGTCACTTCAACTTAAAGATTACCCCAGCAGCACAGATAACAGATAACGCGAGTACATGAATAATTGAATAAATGAATAGAACAATGACTCCCTTTGTAGACACGCGCTATTCATTAAGAAATATTATCAAACGGTATTTTCAATGAATAGATACATGAATTTATTATATTTCATATATGAAAATCCATTAGATCTCGTGTGAGCCATTCCTAAAAGGCATTTTTCATTCTCAAAGTTGCTCGCGAGACCACAAGTGATTCACAAGTTTTACTTCAGTCCAATTAAATTACATTAATAAGTTTAGCATTTCCATTTAATTAAACAGCGGAAGAGCCGAAGGAAAGCTTCAATTTTTAAGCGTGGGACTCGCTCCTTCAAAACGTTGACTCAAGATCCAATTATCCGCGATACTTAAGGCCGAAGATAAAAGAATTGCAACGGTGTCTTCGCGTCGTGGCAGATGTTCTTAAAATTAAAAGTCTTAAAAAAAAAATCACGCTAGAACTATAATCAAGGTCTCCCTCTTCTCTCCCTCTTTCTCTCGCTCTCCTCCTCTCTTTTTATCGCGCTCGGCAAACACTAGGCCGCGATTCGTTGAAACACGAAGAGCCGTTACATTCGCGGCGCTACGGAGTTTACTTCTGGTCTCGTGGGTGAAAGTTGATGTTTCCCACGCGGGGTTGGCATCAATTTGCCATCGGCCGGAAAAATCCGCCGCGATCTCTCGCCGATATGCAGGTGACCCTCGCAAGCGTACCGGTAATTCACGGTAAATGGAATTATAAAAGTCATTCGACAAGTGGAAACGTACCGTTTCACCGTCCGTGCCGCGGCTACGCCGCTCAAAATGTATCGACGGGGGTGAACGATAACGAGAGTCCGCGGGTTCAAAAGCGAGTGGAATTCGCGAGGGACGCGTCGCGGATAGCTTCTGAGATCCAATTGCGCCGGCAATTGAGAGGAAAGCAGATTTCAATGATATATGCCTCCTTAGATTTTAAATGAGTCGTTTGATTTATGGATTCTTCAGCTAGTCGCTCTCCCGCAAAAAAAAAAGAGATCTAGATTCCCTGTCCAAAAGCTCGGGAATTGCGCACGCGGAAGTCGCACATATCGACAACGCGTATCTTTGACGGCGCGCAACAAAGTATCGACTATCAGGCTCGTCCGTTACCTTGTACGCGGGCAGCCTGCCTGAAATCGACGCGACTTGATAAACGTTTGTTTCTCTCTCCGCTTTTTTTTTTTCCTCGCGACGAGAACCATCCGACACGTTCCTCACTTTATCGGGCAATTCCGCGATACGCTCGCATACTTCCTGCAATCCGTGACGTCGGCTTAAATACGCGCTGATAAAACGTACTCAATCTGAATCCTCCAGTACGGATCTGCAACGCGATTCTTTTTTTCTCTCGCCGAGACAGATTAGATACTGCAACGTATAATTATGGCAGATTCGTTTTTCGACGCTACCAGTGCGGAAAAAAAGCGCATTTTACGCCAGTGTAAGCAGTGCAAGAATTATTTCTACGTTTATAGAGTATCGTAGAATTTTTTTTCGCAAACGCGAAAGAGATTGGATATTAAAATAGATATAGTATTAACGATTTCAAAATTATTTGAGATTAAAAGAAGCAAAAAATTTCGGCGAATTTTCGGCATGTAAAACTTGACAAATTCTTGGCGCGTAAGAATTGACGAATTTTCGGTGCATTTAGGACTGAATTTTTGGTACATCGAAATTGATGAATTTTCAATGTGTCAAAATTGGCGAATTTTTCATGCGCTAAAATTGGTAAATTTTCGACACGTAGAATTTGGCAAATTTTCGGTGTCAAAATTGAATTTTCAGCACGTCAAAATCGATGAATTTTCAGCGCATAAAAATTGACAAATTTTCGACGCGTCAAAATTGATCGTATAAATCACTCTGTCGATCCTCACTGAGTCTACAAAAGAGAGACGAATTCGTCGAGCTGCGCTCGGATATAATTAACGCGGGCAATTAGCTAACGGCCCACGCCGCGGCGGGAGAAAGAGAAAAGGCAAAAGCCGTCGGTGCAACAATATAATATATGCGCGCGAAGAAGAGCGGCCGCGCAACAAAACGGATATGTTTTTCGCAGGTGCGAAGGTGCGCAAATATAGGCGCTGGTTGGCATAGGCGTTGCATAGACGTAATTGTGCGAACGGTGTTACACGAGTACGTATACCGGGCGGGCCACGACGATTACTACGACGACGACGACGACGACGATGGTGACGACAACGATGACGACGACGACGACGATAACGACGACGACGACGACGACGACGATGACGACGACGGACCCACTGGAAAGCCAGGGTCCCGCTATCCGGTCGGCCGCTAGGCCGAGGTGAACGAACCTGAGCCCGCCTACTGACTTTACCTGCCAGCCGCGAGGAGAACCCAGGCTATCTCTCCGCGAGCGAACACGAGGAGCAGGCCGGGAAGAAGGACAACCGTCGGAGAACGGGGCGGCCCTCTCGCTCGCACGCGCGCCCAGAGAGAGAAGGAGAGAGAGAAGTTCCCTTCTCACCTATAAATTTATTCGACGCCTCACGTCTGTCCACGCCACGCTGGCCGCTCGTGTTTTCCAACGGGGCGCTCCCGAAGGCTCTCCACCCGGCCACGGTCTTTGAAGCCGCGTTGTATCAATGAAAGTTTGCTTAGCGGCAAAACTGGCCTCGCGCGATTCACAAAGGCGGGACATGTGGGGAAAATGCGAGCAACAATTCCTTCCCGCGTGTCATTCTGCCCCACACATATACATAAATTGTAAGCCGGTTAAATGTTATTATTCCTTCAGTGGGCTCTCTCCGTTGGAGGGACAGCAATTTTATACGGGTTTCCTTTAATAGATAGGTAAAGTGTGTAATAATGCTCTTGCTTGAATTATTCTAATGTAATACAAAATAAATATCGTTATTATTATTTATTCTTGATTCGTGCCCTGCGGCGGAGCCTCGCTTTGGATGGCTTCCGGTTGGACATTTGGAATTTAATTTGCGTGATTTGTAGTGTAGGGATGTCGCGCAAAGTAAATATTTTAACGAACATATTGTCATTTTGTCCTACTAATCGTGACGATAAATCCGATACGACGACCACCGATCGATCGCACGTGACGTGATGGCACGTATAGACTCGGCGCCCGAGTGAAACCGCGTGCATAATCACCGTTAAAAGACACGGGAGCCATGCTGTGGAAATTGCAATTCGATCATTTTCTATATCTAAATAAAAATCGATCCCGCAAAAAGCTTGCGCTGCCTCAACTAACCGGAGGTCACTGATCGTCGCGATTTTTTTTCAATTGCAACATCACTGCTGTTTGCAGTTTCTTCTTCCTCCTGTTTTTACAAGAGTTTGCGCTTTCGGTAGCCGCGGCAGCCTGTTGCCTATCGGCCGATCGTGACTTCGTGAGTTTCCGCCGATGCCGCTATTCGATTTCGTATTCAGGAAACGTCGTTTCCTCCGACCGCAAAAAAATGTCATCGCCCCGCGAGAGCGACGGGAAATTTTACTCGGGAAAATTTCGGGGGAAAACCAGAGCAATGTTGAAAATTTATATGTGAGTGACAACCTTTTTTTCATTTTATCTCCTCGCTTTTGACAAGTTGGCATCGCGAAAGTTTTCAAAACGGAAATAACCCTGACATGTGCAGCCATTAAATAAATAACAATATTTAAACATCACAAGTGTCTGACTAAAAAAAAAGTTTTTCAAATCTTCCTCGAATGACGATAATGTGATTTCGACAGATAAATAAAATCTGTTCACATGTAAAGAAGAAAGAATTAATCACTTGCGGCAATTCATGTCGGCCTAATTAATGTCGAAAATTAAAAAGTCGCTGTCCAATTGAATTTTCGCTAAGGAGAGATCGGCTCTAAATACATCAAAGAATCACCGGCTCTTCGGGAGGAAGAACTTTCTCGCCTTCTGCGCGCGTTGCAGGAATCAGAGCTTGCAAACTCGCGGAGCTCTCGAGTACGAAGGTCGTTTCGTTGACCCACTGATTCGTCCCACTTGTCTCACCTGTAGCCCACGTTGATGGACATGAGCTTTTTTTGCAACGGTAAGATGCCTTATAAAGTATGAAAAAATTGCCTCTCAGAAGATCGATCTAAAATGATGAAGGCGCTTCCACATTTTAATTTAAAACAATTTACTCTGAAGTTTTTATCGAAAAAGGTGAGTTGCTAAATTTTTGAGTTATGCATCTTGATGAAATTAAAATGCATAAATCATCTTTTTCAATAAAAGTTAAAACGTGAAATAAAATTAAAAATAAATGACAAAGTATTCCTATTATTTTATTCATGCTATTTTATGTTTCTCTTATAAATAAAATTTGATGATTTGAAATAAAGATCTATCAAATTTTAGAGAAAGAGAGAGAGAGAATTTAATATTCGAAATTTTAAAAAATAAATTACTGTTTGCGTTAATTGTTTATAGGTTCTATGAAATAAAACCGCAATAGAAAAATGAGGTGAAACGACAACTATAATCAATTTATTTAATAAGCAATTTAATTTAATAGAGAGTCTTCGTTATTATTATAATGAGCAAAGAATGAGAAACAATTAAAACGCGAAATAGATAGAATTCACTTTTTAAATTGCAGGAAAGAAAGATTCTCCGATCGGATCAATATACAGTTTTAAATAGTCGACGCACTCCGGATTGAGTAACGAATTCATCATGGAAGGTCAGAGATTTAATTTAGTCAACATATTGATATTTATCCTCTCATGGTGTTATACCGGTGTTATCTTCACGGTTGCATGTATCACGTGCGTCAAATATGAACGTGTGTTCTCGTGCGTGAACGAGAAAGAAAGCTCTTTATTAATATCACTCATGGTATGACTTCACGCAGATCGGTGAGGCATAGATTGCACTGCGATCAAAGAACAACGCTATTTGTCTAGCCGGCATTGCGACTGAATTCCGAATCTTCGCGACAACAAATAATCGTCATGGAGGATAAATGAATATGAAATTCGAAGAAACATTGAATTTTTTACATATTATAATGATATTTTTGTGCATCTTTCGAAATTAAAAAATAACTTTCACATCATCGTATTTATGTTACTTTTTAATTATTCCGTAATTAAAAATTTTTTTAATAAATATGGATAATCTTGGAGAATTAAATTAAAATTTTTTCACTTTTTTCACAGATATTAAATGAAAATTGTAATGACTGTTTTGTAATTGATTTTACCAACGATGTAATTTGAAATTGATATTACAAATACGAGATATTACGAGTGAAAAGACAAGCGCTTGTTAAAGTTAGATTTACCTTTCTTTTACGCGTCCTTTTTTTCCTACGCTAGGTCAAAGTAACCTAAGCAAAATAAACTCTCATTTATGATTTCTGACACACGTGAGAAAGCCTACAGAAATAATGCTATTTCCCTTTTTTATCAAAACTATTCTCATTGTAAGTTCACAATTTTTTCGTGTAAGCTATTATAAAATGCGAGAGCCGAATCGTATCGAAAGAACTACTTTCTTTAAACGCCTTGGTATCTTGTCCGGGCGCACAATCTGTGTGAACATTGTATCATATCTCTTTTTGAGTGTCACAGAAAACCGGTTTCTTACGGGAAGCGCGATAACGCGATTCTGGATGGACTAATGATAGGAAACGTGGAAACTAGGAAAAGGATCTGGACGGTCAAAAATTCAACGCGCAGCCACCGGTTTTCGTTCTTTCAGTCTTTCCACCGTAGGAAACCGGTTTCCACCTTTCCTACCGTCACCCACTTGTCTCTACCCTCCTCCGCGATTATAAGAAAGAAAAACAAACGTCATCCATTACACCGCGATTACAATAGACAGCTAGTTGCGTCGGTATTCAAGGTGACAAAAAGAGACGGGCCCGGATTGACCTTGGTTCCGCTCAACGGTTCCCAAAACATCCAAGCAAACGGGCAAAAATAGATAGGAGATCCGAAGTGAACTTCTGCATTCGTAACGAGAAAGAAGGAAACGCTTCATTATTGCACGTGTCCGTACAATTTTTTGCCAGATTACGAAAAAAGCTCGTAAATCATCGGAACCGAGACTCAAAAGACCATCGTTAGCATTCTTTTTATTGGCGAATCAAATCCGATCGAGAAAGATCGTTCAACACGTTCAGGGGATTCACGTTTGCCTGATTTGCCGGTATACACGAAGCGTATCATTTCGACGGTTCGTTCGAGCGAAATGCTTCCAAATCTTTTTTTTCTTTTTGCCTGACCTTTTCGTGCCACAAAATTCTTTCCTTCTTTCCCTTGGCCTTTTCTTATTATAATATAGATTTAGATTATAAATAAGATTTTCTTCGGTCATTAAAAAAAACTTCTTTTTAAGCAAGCTTCCTTGTAACTCGAAAGAATTGTGACCGAGGTTTTGCATGTGTCCTCTTTCCGACTTTCGCTCGCAGCAAAGCGGAGTACTAGGGGAAACAATAATGAGGAATCGGGAAGTCGTTTTTATAGAGCAGGACAGTGGCCGGAATTGATGTGTGAGTCGCCGGCAAGAAAAGGAGAAAGCAAAGTGAGAGAATAATACCTTCAACGGGTCAGGTTTAAAAACGCGTAGATAAAATCGACGCGGGGCCTCGATTACGTACACGGCTACGGTACTTTGGACAGAAGTGTGACTGCCGATGTGATTAACGGGATACGAAGGAGGATCCGAAAATGGACGGGGCTCCGACGGATCGTTCGCGTTGATCGACGGATATTCATTATCTGCAGCCGTCGCGCATTTTTCCGCGCAATGACGACTGTGTCAAACAGTAACAAAAAAATGCGACCCGAATATTTTAATCGCCCCCCCCCCCCCCGGAAGCAATTTGCACGATCGGCAAATTTTCGTGACAAACAGACTCCCCCCTTTCCCCGGCGGCGGGACGGAGTCGCAGCTCCGATTTAAAGTTTAAAGAGCCTCGCGATGCACGCGTGAGCGCAGAGGGTACTTACCCGATCGGATGGCCACGACGTCGGCGACGCCGAAGAGGATGGCGAACGCCGCCGCGGCGACGAGGGTGCTGCGGGCGGTCCATCGGACGACGGGTATCCCGGCGAGGTTCCCGGCACCTCCGGAAGCGCGTTCACCACCGGAAGGGCCGATGCGCGGCCGCACAGCCATCGCACGCCGTTGTCTCACTCCCCTTTCCCCCCCTGCTCACGTCGGCTTCTCCCTGTCCCTCGCTCTCCTTCACCCGCGCTCTTTCCAGGAGTGAGAGAGAGAGGAAGAGAGAGAGGGGAAGAGAGAGAGAGTGTGTGTGTAGTCACTGGTGGCACGCACTTTGCACGCAAATATATATGTTAGTATGCGTGGAGCAGGATCCTCTGGATCCTCCGCACTTCCGCCAGATTCTCCCCGGCTGGTTGATGAGGAACCCGCGCGAGTTTTTCGTTCCGTCGCGTAAAATTAAAAAAGAAAAAACAAAACGGGATGCGCGCGCAACGGGATAAATTAAAAAAAAAAAGGTAAAACGACGACGCGGTACGGGCGAACGCGAGCTCAATTCATGGCTCGTGCGTGCGACGTACACACGGTCGCAATCATTGGGCGACTGACGCGGCGCCGCGCCGCGCCGTGGACGGACCCAACATGGCGCCGTCTCTTCTCCCCCTTCTGATGTCTAATCGTCGTGATAGAGTGGGGAGGGCCCGTCGCCGAGTTTGGTGGAGAACGCGCGAGACTCGCTCCGATTTCAAATTCTCGAGGGTATCGACGGTCGTTTTCTAGGGCGCATGGAATTGATTTTAATTTCAATAGATTAATTAACCTACAAAAGAATTGGCTCTAATAGATTTTAATTTCAGACGAAAATCTTCGTTCGTTTGAAATCAAAGTCTCTTAAAATCGTACGAGAGTGAATGAGACGAAAGGAGATTTTTGTGTAAGATTAAAATCTGTTGAAATTAATTTTTTTTTTTAAATTCAATTAATTGATTTTCATTTTTGACAGATTAAGTAATTAAAATAAAGATAAGTTAAATCTATCAAAAGTAAAAAATTAATTCTATGCTCTCTGTCTCAGAAACGGCGCAATATTGTAGCATTATAACACGTCGCTTGATATTATTTTTAGACATTAGACGTTACATGCGATTATTTTATATTTAAATTTACAAGAAAAAAATATATGTTCTTTTTGCAAATTACGTAGAGTAGAGCTATTGCAATAAAGCGGAAAAAATTTGTTATATCAGCACATTGTTTGTCCTGATATTAACTTCATAATGTCACATTTGTCATACATTTATTTAAGAATGAATGTAGCCAAGTCATAAGCTAATATCTGATATAAAATCCTTCTGAAACAATTACAACGTGTCATGCGTACAAAACGTGCGTTTTGAGAGATCTGCGTATCACAGTTCTTGCTTACCGTCGATCTTCACAATGACACGTAGCATTGATATACATAATGACATTCAGTGGATTATCGACATGTTGTGATCAAATAAATTCAAGCTGTCATTTTTTTTTGTAAAAACTGATATTTGTAAAAAATAAAAAAGTAAATAGTAAGAATATTAACTCTTATATATAATAAAATTCTGGCATTTTATGATACATATTTTATTTTCTGTTTTAAATTTAAATACTTTAAATAAAATATCAGTGATATAATCGAAATTATAAGTAATTAAATATAATAGTAAGTAGATGACTTTTCACATAAAACAAATTATAAAAATAAAAGTTTGAATACAAATTAATTACAATGTCAAATATGAAAATATACATGCAGACTGTTATTACAAAATAAAGAATAGCATGTGGATATGAAGATAGAAAATTATTTAAAAAATACCAGCGAATAATTTCTGTCTTGAAAATTTAATCAACTGGAAAATTGTGAATAAACAAGATTTCAAGCGTGCGAAACGAAAGTTGGAAGGGTCATGAGGCTTTTCATGGGCTCAGTCCTCTAATTTAAGCGACGCGATTATGTGCCAAAAGAGAGAACGATTTCCGTGGAAACTTTCTCACGAGGACGGCAAAACGCGCAGCATGCAGTTTCTTTATTTAAAAGAAACTTTAAATGTCGATAAAAGAAATTTTAAATACCGCTGTATTATAGTCGCTGGAATTATTTAAATTTAAAAAATGATGTATTTATATTACTTTTCATTTCACTATTTACTCGACGTGTATGATAAATGTATGACAAATTAACTAAATACGTAGACAATGTGTACCGATCAATTACATAATAAGTCTCAAAGTAGAAAATTAATTCCAAAAATCTAATTTTCAAATTAGCAATACTCTCCATAATTCTTAGCGTTGATTCGTACTGCTGAACTTCTTATTACGTAGAAGTCTGAGAAAACTGAAATTATGCAAATCTATTCACTTCAAGTTATCGTCAATACTTTAGAGATCGTTTTATATTTCTACTCTGTAATTTGCATCATTAGCACGCAATACTTCGTATAGCGATCTTCGAATTTATTATTATTCACAATGTCGCGGCGACACTGAATACTCGGAGTTCTTCTCCTGAGTTCTCCTGAGGATTCGCCTTGAATCGTTTGTCACACGTCAATTATGCAAATTTGGAAAATTCCGCTGCGATGTAACTGAAAATTGCTGCACTGCCCTCCCCCTCCCGCCACGTGAAGCTTCATTACGAGTTTGTAAGCATTCGCGATGAAAGATACGTATGATGATCGTTCGCGTTCGATGACCGTCTTTAAATCGCAAGGCGAGGAAATACGAGGGAAATCGTTGGATGCGATGCCACTGGCTGGCCTTGTCGTCTGACGAAGCGGATTTTCAGATAAACTGGCTTAATTGACGTCCAATCGTATCCGGTCTCTGTTGTGCGACATTAAGAAAGTCCAAGTACTTTGAATTAACAACTGTAACAACAAATCAAATAGTAATATAACAATAAATTTGTTTAGATCTTTCATTGAGATTTATGTTCCCTTCTTTATCTTCATCAATATTTGAGAGAAGAGTGAATATATTTTAACTTAAACGCAGAAAGTGTAAGAAACGTATTTTAGATAAATATCAATTATACACATATGTAACCTTGTAAATATTTAATGATGATAAATTGTAAATATACATATACGTATGTGTATTTAAGAGGTTTTTTTTTATACAAACAGCTTTATAAATAACACAGCTATTACAATTCTCATTGGTTGGTTGATCAAAGTTACCGCTCGACAAAGTTCGCTGAATTTCTTTATCTATATTCTCCTTCGCTATTCTCGTAAAATACTTAGACTGTTTGAATTTTTAACCTAGTAGATTCTTAGTAGATTCATTTTTATTTTAATAAAAAAAAAAACAAGTCTAATAAGTTTCATAAACAGAGAAA
Organism: Tetramorium alpestre; assembly: GCA_021460005.1. Lineage (NCBI taxonomy): Eukaryota > Metazoa > Arthropoda > Insecta > Hymenoptera > Formicidae > Tetramorium > Tetramorium alpestre. The sequence continues at coordinate 2,592,358 of JAJVSH010000005.1, read as the reverse complement.
GATATTCAAGCAAACGCAATTTTAATTAAATAATTTTAATATTTTAGAACTTTTAAAGTATTATTCATCGTTATTTGCTATTTTTAATTGTGTATAGGAGTATTACAATTCGAGTCGAGATTAAACTTCGTGAATTAGGATGTAATTTCAGAATGCGGATAAAGTATGCACATAATATTTAAATGTGCAGATTAACATTATCTTCAATTAGTCGTACAACTGTGCCGGAACAGCATCAATGAGCGCTTACACACAGATATTCTTTCGCGCGGAATTCCCACTCCTTCTGCGGAAAGGCCCGTACCCATCCGTACCTTTTGACTCAGCCCGATACGTTGCGCATTTTCTCGCGAACACGTTTATTAGCGACGAACGCCGCAAATGCCACAGCCGCGGCGCGCGGCACGACCTTTTCCATTGTCCCGCGACGTCGTAAATGCGCCCGCTCGCGCGATGTCATGTGGTACCAAAGTGACTACGCTTCTGAGACATCCGGATCTCTCCGAATCGCTAAATCGATCTATTCGCCGTCTTCAGTCACTTGCATATGCAGCGCATTTGACGCAATCTAGTAATAGTTGAATAATAGTGTAATAATATAATTGTTGAATAGATATGAGTCTATCTAGATGCTCTCTCTCTGCACACGTTTTATCGAGCAATTTTTGCTTACTTTTTAACGAAATATAGAATCGAAAGTTTTTATTTTTCTTTTAAATAAATGCGTACATATTGATTCAGAATGTACTCGTTTAGATCAATATATTATCAATATCTTTATTACGAAAAAAAATGAATTTTCTTAATTATTTTTAAGGAAGAATTGACTTTAAACTTATGACTAATTGTAAGACATTTTTTGTGTAATTATATATATAGATGCAATTAAACTTTTTCCGCATTCTTTACTTATTACAGATAGCAATTGGCTTGTTCCTATATTCTTAATTTTTCCTTCAATACACATATATATATATATAATACATAAATATAGTGTAATATAAAATTGTTTCTTATATTGATAATACTTGGCTGAGAAACATTTAAATAATCAAATCTGTTATTAAAAATAATTAAATATTATATAATTATTATATTAAATAATGATACATGTTTTATAAGAATATCTACAATATTTCTTTGAATATCTTTTTCTGTTTATGAAACTACTTAGACTTATTTTTTTTAATTAAAATTAATTTAATTACAAATATTTTAAATTCTCGTTAGATCGGAAAATAAAAATTTAACAAAACATAAGAAAAATTTAAAATATCATCTTACATTTCTGCATTTGTGATTAATAAATTACTGTAATATTAAAAAGCTAATTATAATAGTTTTAGCAACCAATTTTTCCATTGTACTTGTTACAAAAATAAGAGACCAATTTATGTGAAATTCCACCGGCTCATAATTCATTCGTATCATAACTCCGTGTAGTATACTTTCTTCACTTTATTAACCGAAGGAGAAGAATAAGTCCATTTAATGAGCTGTAAATAAGTTATGCATATTCTTAATAAAACGGTCAATAACCGAGCTTAGCCTAGTTAGGCGTGCATCGCAAGAAGCCGGAAGGAGCGATCTCCTCCAGGCGCTTCCGATGCAATCAGTGTCCACAGCGAAATTAGATCGGCTGCGGCGCGGTCAAAGGTCAAATTGTAACTTGGCGATGCCGCGAGTATCAGCTTTGTTACCGTCGCGTCCCCGTGCGGTTCGGTTGACGTCCCCGTTACGTCGCCATTAGGGCCCAGCGGTGTACGCGTGCGCGCAAGTTGCGTGAGCGAGCGAATAGAGGAAAGGTAAGCAAGAAGAGAAGAGAGCGAACGGGCGCGAGCGAGCGCGAGAGAAAGAAAGAGAGAGAGAGAGAAAGAGAGGGGGGGGGATTGAATGAGAGAAGGAGATGGTACTTAGTTATTTTGCTCGCGTGCTTGTGGGATTGGGTGTGGAGTTGTATGCGCGTCGGCTGGTACGGACAGGTACCAAATGCCACAAGGTCAAAACTCGCATACAACGCAGAGCCTGCTGCGCGCGCGAGATTCCCTCCTCTTTCGGTTCTCTCGGAGAACTCCAAGGACCGCCGCGCCGCCGCCGCCGCCGCCGCCGCCACCGCGATAAGATAGGGAGGCAGAGGGAGATGATGCCTCCTCGTGACGCGCCGCGTCACATCGCAGAGGCGACGTGAAATTGCTTCATCGCGGAGGCGACGCATTTCTCCGTGTTACAAAACAATAACTTCCGCAAATTCCCAAGTCCGTGATGTAGGAAGCACGAATTTCTACACCGCACGACGCTCCCGAAGGACAAGATACTTTCTCACCACAATCTAACAATAAGAGCCAATTTCACCGACCACGCGGTTATACTAACCGACGGTTAAAGTTAGCAGGGTGGCCAAAATTTTGTCATACTTATAATCTGAAATTTTAACGGGTATATCTATTGGCCATCCTGGGTGGTGGATGAATTTGGCCCTTGTATCCATTTCTACCAATGCAGATTAACTTTAATCTCGGTTTGACTTACTTTTTGTATCCTTTTTTTTTTAGTCCTACGAATTAGAAAAAGATGAACAGCAAGTTAAACCGAGATTAAAGTTAATCTGCACTGGTAAAAGTGGACATTAAGTTATATGCAATTAAAATTTGAAAACGTAATTTACGTCATTACGTTAATTTCCTCTCAGAAGATCGAGATTAAAAAATTTGTGCGAAACACTTTTTGACGCCGGTGTATTGAGAAAATTCTCCCAGTGCAAAATATTTAAATAGTCATCTGATCATTTATTTTTATATGTTGATACTTAAATACTTGAAATTGACTTTATTTTGCAAGCAGTATTATATAATTGGGAGAAAATTAAATTGGAACGTTTAAACAATTAATTCGTTGCGAGTGAAATGCTATAAATGTTAGTGTGCTCAGTCAAGGATGATAGAGCCAGGTATTTACTGGCATCATCGGAAAGTAATATCGACGCCGGGCAGGCGTGACGTCAGGAGATTTTAATGCCGGGTCATTATAGCCGGCGCGTTATTTTCACAGAACGTTTAATAGCTTTGTCGTTCGATTACGTTGAAAGTCGCTTTATTCTCACATTAAATTTTATCCTTTTATTCTATTTTTATAATAATTGCGATTTTAGTTTTTTTTCCTGACTCTTTTGTCTTCATATTTCTTGCAAACAAAAGATATATAGATATTGTGAAGAAAAAAATTGTTTTAATATTAATATTAATGATGTCGAGATGATAGATTATGAGGAAAAGATTAATATGTATGAATGTTAATTTGTGAAGAAATGCGGGCATAAATAACAGTGACAATTGTGCACGAATAAAAAGTTTAGAATAAAATAAATAAAATTATTAGCATAAATCAGTGAAGCAATAATTGAAATAGTTTTAAAGGAATTAATAATTTAAAAATATTGATATATTTAAAAACGATGAATGTTTTGTTTAACCTGTTTCATTTCAATGTTGATAAAAATATATTCTATCATTGTAATTTTGTGTAAAAATAAATAAAGATAAAGTGGTTTGATAAGTAAAAATCGTTGGTTGATAATATGAAACAAGTAAAGTGTTAAAGATGATGTGGTAGGAAGTCTATCATACCGACGAAATACCATGATATGAGAACGTGATAAAAAAAGCGCGCGAAACATGAAATGTACTTGTATATAAATGCATATTGCGTGTTGTACAATTCTATATAGATTTGCATATTTCTCCATAGAGAAGAAATCGTCCATTTCACCTGGTTTTCAGGTGATATAAAGAATTCTATTATTAGAAGTTATTAGATTCGCGAAATTAATCGAGATACGAAAAATTAAATTTAAAAAAGTCATTCAATATTATTAATTACACATATATAATATTCATTATCGCAGAGATAAAAAAAAGGTTACTTTTTATTTCGATAAATTTCGAAATAAAAAAATTACAAGAACAATTTTATGACATTTGTTCGAAATTTATCAAAAGAGAGAGAAAGGGAGAAAAAATATTTAAGACGACTTTAAGACGTCTTAATGTTGTGTTTAATCTTTTTCATTACCGATCGTCAATATCGAGTAAATATTTATCACATGCAGCAGAGACTGCAGCAAACTTATCAAATGAAAATTGAATCTGATTGGCTATCGGAGTGATAAGTTCTAGGAAGTTCCTCAGAAATTCCCTATCCGATAGCTAATCAGCAGCGAGAAATTTGTAGTACAAACCTGCGAGAAATCAATCCAGGTTTCAGACTAACGTGCGGGATATCCCTCCATATTTCACAAAGTTTGAGGTGGACTGTTCTGCACGTCCGCACTTCGGCGACAAGAGTCTCTTCGAGATTGCATGACGTAACGAGATCGTCGTCTGGCGCAGTGTTTCTTAGTGGCCATTTTGTTCCCAACCGCACGGCTGATTAAGGTATTACGCATACAGATAATTAGCGTTACTTGAGGCGGTCCAGCGAGACGCTCAGCAAAACGGTCGTGTCCGCACGCGCGGGGCAGATTGCCGTAGGAGGGTATCGCCATTCCGGTAGTAAATCTCGAGGAAAGCCGTCGCAGAGACGGCACGCGGTTTTTCCTTCTCTCTCCTCCTCTCTTTCCCTCCCAACCGTCCGAAATCCCGCGGGAACCATGGTGTCCCGTCGTCGCCGAGTGAAGCCCAAGTGTGGGTGTTTATCCCCTCCATTTTCCCGTCTTTGTCAATCTTCTCGGGGGGGATGAGAAGTTCCTGGGTCTAACTGGTGACATGTAGGATTTGATCAAAGTTCTAAGCTCCTGTGGGATTAATTTTTTATCCTTCTCTCTCTCTTTCTCTCTTCCTCTGTCTTTCTCAGATATATTTTCTAAACGGTTGCAAAGGAGTGGATAATCTTTCTCTCCCTGAGATGTAATCCCTCTTGCTTCCTCGAGACACTGCCAAACAGAGTGCGATTACCATGCTGATACTTTGTTCGTTCAAATCAAACGACAGCTTGATGATCGCAGGCAATGCCCTTGATTCGAAGTACAATCCTCTCACCGTATGTTTGTTATGTCTATTTGGGCTAGCTGACTACGTTTACGCTCTCTCGCTCTAAGTCCGCCTGTCTCTCTCGCGAATGCAGTTAGCAAAAAAAAAAAAAGTACGCCCAAGTCATATGAAGGCGGGAGGATCCGCAATGAGCCGATGTACTCATGGAAGGTAGTTTCTATCCTTATAGGTGACACGTCCGTCCTTCGGCCCGTCAGTCAGCGCGATGGACTCAAAGCGGTACGAACGCAGCGCCAGATCGAATAGCGAATCACCACCTGCTCCGCCCTCGCCTCCCATGTATAGCACAGGTTACACCACGACACATGACAGCCACAGCAAGAGCAGAGCCGGTACGCGGCGTTCGCCGTCGCCCGTGGACCACCACCGGAGCAGTAGATCCTCGCGCAACGACTCGCCGCTCCAGGAGCGGCGCAAGCGCCGGCGCAGCGGCTCCAGGTCGTCCCCGGTGCGCTCCCACAGACGGTCCAGATCCAGCGACAGAGACCGGGATCGCGACAGAGAGAGGTCACGCAAGTACTCCAGAAGAGACAGATCGCGATCGAGATCGCGCGGTAGATCGCGCTCGAGGGACAAGCGACGGAGCCGCAGTCGTAATCGCAGCCGGGACAGACACAGGTACAGGGAAAGTCGCAGGCATCACGCCAGGGCAACCTCCTACGAATCCGATGCCCTGGAGGAACACGGAGAGGGGGCGGGGATGGTGATGCGACAGGCGGCGACAGTAGCCCCGCAGCCGAATGCCTTCAAGAACGACGGTAGCTTTATGGAGATGTTCAAGAAGATGCAGGAGCAGATGCAGCCTGCCGTGCAAAAGCCCACCACGTCTGTGCTGGAGGAAAAGCCGGTAGTGCCGCCACCGTTGATGGTGGGCAAGAGGAGAGGTGGTAGGATCCTAAAGACTGGCATGGTGGCGAAACCAAAGACAGAGCAGACAGTGGAACAGCCGAAGGACGCGTGGTCCCTGTACATGGCGGAAGTGAAGAAGTATCGGGAGGTTTGCTGCCAGGAGGAAGATAACACGCGACCGCTGGTCAAATAGCTTCGACGATTCGCGTCGTCCCGTCTTTACATACTTTGGCTCATTACTTTTCTTCTAAGATATCTGTAGTTGATTGTTAATCCTTAAAAAAAAAAAAAAAAGGGAGAACCGTGGAACAAATACTTCTCCTCAGAGACATCTTTCGTTCATTTTGTATCCGCCGGGAGCTTTTATGTTTATTTAAGCTCAGCGCTATGAGATCTCTTTGTTAACGAACTGAACGAAAGAGAACAGAGAAGAGAAGAAGTGCCGTGAGAAACGGACTCATTTGTGATATAGTGTCGTGTGTGCTCTTTGAGAGACGAATGGATGAGAGCGAGAGAGAGAGAGAAAGAGAGATATATAGAATTTACATTTAACGGGCAGATAAAGGGGGGAGGGGTAAAAGGAGGGAGAGAGAAGATGAAACGCAACGCGATCCGTGCTGAAATTTAGAGATTATATAATTTATGACTTGTTAAGCAGTGTCCTATATCGTCGCAATCATGACGAAGCTTCCTGAAGCGAGTATCACTGAGGAAACGTGGAAAACCGCACCGTACGATCCTAGGTTCCCTAATACGAACCAAACCAGGTAAAGATCAAACGATCTTGTTATCGATCAATCAATATTAATCGATTTGTAACAACGATCGATTTTTTACATCTAATAAACACATTTTTGTATAATAAAATGCAATACTATTATTATGCTTGTAAATTTTCCTTATTCGAGCATCATATTAAAGTGACTCGTCTATCGTACATATATATGTTGCTTAATTATATTAAAATTTGTCAAACATTAAATATAAAAAAATGTTGCATCTATAAATTCACATTGCTTTATCAAGCATTAGTAAAACTCATAATTATCTAAATTATACTTTTTATGGAATACACGCCACACATTGTATCATTGTAAAGTGATGAAAGAAAATAAAAGATTTATTATTTCGTTCTAGAACAATGATGGAGGCGTATTTGTATATTGTAATCATACTTGCATATGCACTCACAATTGCTATTTAGAATATAGGAATAGAGAAGAGAGCTGGCGAATGCCTCTAATCGAATCTGATAATCTGTAGATACTGTTACCAGAGCTACGTTGATTTTCACCGATGCAAGAAGAAGCACAACGAAAATTATGAAGCTTGCCAGTATTTCAAAAGGGTCTTCTCTTCACTATGCCCGAACGCCTGGGTAGAGAAGTGGGACGGACAGGTCGAAGCGGGCAAGTTTGCTGGCCGCATCTAGGATTTCCAGCGATCGATATATCATATTTGCTTTTCATCTTAGTGAACTCTTCAAACAGTCGAACAGGATTCTAGGATCGTGTCATTTCCTGTTTGTAAAATAAGTCAATAATATAAATAAATTTAATGACACTTCAATCTTTTATCTTTCCCGTTGTATTAAGATTTCCTAGTACGTCTCAGCAGATAGATTTTGTGTGCAGAATTTGCTAGTTACACTTCTCTCTTCTGATGACGATCACAACTGTAACGATAATCAATTTTTGCGAATTGTGCAAGTCGAAATTTCAACTACTTTAGTGTAATATATACATAGCTCGCGGCACGTTTTAATAAAGTATAGCAATATTGTAAATCTATATAAAATATTCATTGTCAAGTCTCTGCGTCTTTGATAAATTTAACCCTTTCGATTTAAACAACGTTTTCTGCTCTTCGGTTAATCAATGTTAATTGCTTTAATACGACATTCGTTAAAAATAAAACTTTATTAAACAAATATTGCAGTCTTAAACAACATCGCGATATTGTGGCGTATCAATGTGTAATATTCGTGATAAATGTCAGTCAATAACAATAATCAAGTAACATAATTACGTGATGTTGGATTGTATTGGTAACATTTACAAATTTGATAATAGTCGATTATGTGGCAATTTCCTGAAAGCGATTATCCGAGATCGAGCACTGAATATAAATTAAAAATTATGACGTGAGGATATTGAAATGATAGAAGAGTCAAGACATTATAATTGTTCACAAGTATTGTTATCCATGTTTTATGTGGCTTAATCAATTTTAGTCGAGCATATCGACGCTTCCAAATCAATCACGGAAACCAATATAATTTAGATTGGTACAATATTGTTGCTTAATATTTATATATATATATATATATCTATATCTATATATTAAGTTGTAAACATAAATTGCAAGGTATCAGTGACATTCGTCACTTATTCACCGTCTTCTTCTCATCGTCTCACTCTTCAAAATGTGTCGCTATGTTACAAGTATGCTACAGAAGATGATCCTAATGCTTTACTTAAATAAGTACCTACTTACGCACGTTCGCACAATATACACCTAATTTATATTACTTACAAATATCTCAAGAGAAAGTCGTCATACGAAAATAAAGTTAAAGGAAAAAGTACGGAGTGTCGTCAATGATGCAGGCCGGCCATCTTTATCTTCTTTGCCTGCTGGAGCGCTTGATCAGTCTCGCTGTCAGAGGACTCTGATTCAGTGTCGTTGTACCCACTCATGCCCCCTGATTCAGAGTTTGTTATTGGCTCGCATGGGTCCATCAAACCAGCGAGCTCGGCTTTTTCCAATGAACGAACTTTAAAAAGATAAACAAATTAGTAAGAGGAAAATATCCCAACGAATAATGTTTTAGCTTTGCTTAATTTATCATCATAATACAAAAACTTGGCTATTTTATAATTTAGCAAATTAAATTAATTGTAAAAAGGTTTTAAAAATACAATCAAGAAAGAGATATTAGGTGATAGAAAGCAAAAAATGTAGTTAATAATAAACAATAATTTAAAATGATAAATACATAAAATTAATAATTAATACCTTTGATGCTTGCTTGATTACATACTTTTCCTAACCGATTTTATTATAATTATTTTAAGTTCACATTTACTTCTTATATTTCTATTCTTTAGTGAATAATAAAGTTATATTAATACAATATCCTTTAATTAGTTGATCCATTATTCTTATTAATAATTATTTTATTTTTTGACTTTGTAAAAGTTAAATTATTACAAAACATTCAACCGAGAAAGATTAAAGCCCGACTTGGAGCTTAAATTATATGTATATATGTAACTGTATCAAGGAAAAGATCATTACTTTGATTTTCCAGTAGAGTATTCTGTCTTTTGAGATCATCGATATCTTGCTGATGTGACAGAGTTTTACGTCGCATGAATTGAATATATTCAGCTGCTTTCTTCAGGATTTGCGCCCTGCTTGCGACTTTTTCCCCTTGCAGGGCCGGGACACAATCTCTAAGACTGGAAAAACTGTCTTTGATGTGGTCCCGTCGCTTTCGCTCCAATGCATTGTGATGTGCCCTTTTTTCTGCCTATCATGCAAATAATCTTATAAAGTCATCATTTATTTATACATTATTTTACTTCAACAGAGACAACAGTGAAAAATAAGCTTAAATTTAATAATTTCAACCAAACATTTGTTTAATGTTAAAGAGGATGACCGATCTCGCTCTCACATGCCACAACTTGTGTTTTATATATTTACAAATTCTATCTCTAAAATTTCTTACAAATTGTTTTCTAAACAAATAATGTCGAAACTGAAATCCTAATAAATTTTGTTCTCGTTATCTGTCTAGAAAAATCAGAAGGGATTCTTGAAAAGAAAAAGCCTGCTCGTGATTCGTGGCAGCAAAATAAAAGAAATTGAAACATTAATATATAAATGCTTATAAAAGTTTTTGTAAATATGCAAAAATACGTGTGCAAGCACCGAGCACTTTTTAAAACGTTCTTTTAGAAAGTCCTCGATCGTTCGAGATGTAAAACACCGCACTATTTCACACTGCATCTTAAATAGATCAATCTCTAGATAAAATCAATCTATCTATTGCGAATATAATTATTCACTATGAATTGTGCTCAAGAATATAATAATTGCATACATTACACTGACTGGTGAAGAATAATGTAACAGTTTGTAACAGTTGTCTCTATTGAAGGCTGAAAAGGCAACATTTCTTGCGATCATTCTGGTCGCACATAACTATCAGCAAACAACAACAAGCAATACTATTTGGCAAACATAACATCTACAGCATTAAGGAAATGAGGTTAGATAACATCGTATCCCAATACTGAGACAGCCATAGAACGCGAAAAGGAAATCGCGCGGAACAAGTCTCTCTCGGTGCACACAACACGGAGATTTTGATTATCGGCCACGGAGAAAGATCCGCCGAACGCGGAATCTCACCTGAGAGTAATATTGCGTGTTGTTGGAGTGCCTCAGTCGGGAATCCGAATCGTCGCCATCCTAGAAAGATGGAAGTTCGGTGAGAAATTCTAGCAAGGGCCAAGCTCGCCCCTGTGTGCGCTACTTACGTCGCTTTCAATATCGATGTCCCGATCATCGTCACTCATCCTTAACGCACACCGGGAGTCCGAGAAAGAAAAAAAAAATCACACCAGAATGTAGTAGCGGCAGCGAAGACCGAGGACTGCGAGGAGTGTGCACTGGTGAACAACACACAGTGGAAGGCGTCGATCCAACTGCTGCCACCAACTACCAAGCTCGCGCCGCTCCGGTTCAGTTGGATCGTGTAGCACAAAATACAAGAGAAGGGCAAAACTTACATAATTCCTACGAGACATTTACTGCCATCTAGGTAACTGTCTCGTCAGTTAAAAAAAAATATACAAGTCAGCTAAACAAGATTATTTCGATACGTTTGATTTGATATGAAAAAAATATAATATATCAGCCTTAGAGTCGTCTATGATAAACAATTGATTGACCATAATTGATATTATTTTTCTTATCTTATAATCTATAAATAATCGATGATATTGGTAAAAATAATCAAATTATCAGAACATAACAAAATTAATAATTATATATTATTTTTTACTATTATGTTACTCCGATTATTATGCGTGTTTTATATTATTCATTAAATATATTTAATTGAACGTACAGGTTTATTATTATTATTATTATTATCTATTATTCCTTTTAAGTATAAATTAAATTTTTTTATTTTGCGAAAAAATTCTTAAAATATAATTCTCTCTCTCTCTCTCTCTCTTTATATATGTATATAATATATAACGCGGCGAGATTCGTTGATATATATGTATATACTTCCATAAACGATGATGAACTCGTCACGTGCATGCGAAGTGTGCGAGTAATTCTCAAGCACAGTCGCATGATATCAATAAATAAATGAAATCAAACTTAAATATTTTCCCTAATTTCGCTCAGTTTTAGCCCACTTTAAAATAATGGATCTAATAATGAATTTGTCTTTCAATAAAATACTAATGGAATTATTTATATTCCGAAAAGGATTTTAACAGAAATGAAATTTAAATAATTTCTGTTTCTCTAATTATTTCCAGCTTAACGAGATAAAACATTCTGAATAAATGAAAAAGAACTATCAATTTTATGTAGACGAGACATGTTTCAAAAAAATAATTTTTACGCGTATTTAATTTATCTTTCAATGAAATACTACTAATATAACACAATTATCGAAAAAGATCTTTACAAATATAGAAAATTTTCAATAATTTCTCTATCTTTCATTATTCTTAACTTTTCAAGTTGAGAAACACTCTGAATAAATTAAAAATTATGTGAAAAAATTATTAATTTTATGAAACTCACCCCAAGGTTGCTCCGCCAGAGCCCGCGGTCTCTCTCAGCCCTCCACCTCCTCTCAACACATCTGGGATCGGTCAGCCTTCCCTTTTTTTACTCCCCGTTGCACAAGACACTCGCGGAAGACGTGGATAAAAAACTACAGTCGCGCGCGGACTAATTATCAGTAAAAGTCTTTCGAGAAGGAATATTTCTTTCAAACGATCTTTGAAGAAGTCTCTCAGTCCGATTACTTGAACGGCACTCCCGGAGCAAACGCGACGAACCGGCTGCGGTTCGTTTGTTCACTTTAATCGGCGACGAGGGTACGTTAGCTTCCTCCAGATTATTATGCAGAACGAGAGTTTTGCTCGGATAATATTCTCCGAGTACTAGAGCCCTCCCACCGCGCCAAGGTCGTACCCATGGGAGGGAAGTATTTCACTTAATTAAAATAGAAAATAATCTGACAACTTACAGACGGAGGAATGATCCTACTTGTGGCTCACCCGATAGATAGCGTAGACGGGTAAAAATCATAGAAATCTAATTGTAAGTCTAGTAGTAAAAAAAGAATAGTCAGGATGAGTCACAGCCCAGGTAAAACAAGAAATCACAAAAATGTCAAAATGATTGCAAAATGTCATTTTGCGTTTTTTCGCTATTTTAGCATTATTTTCATATCAATATTATGTCATCATAATTTTTGTTCTATCCGGAAGTCAGGATTATCCTCCGGTATAAACAGGGCATCTGCACTATATCTATGTATTCGGATGAGGTAGAATCATCCTCCGGTCTAGACAGGGCATATCGGGTCGTAATGTCTCTTCGATGTCTCTCAAGTTTCTTCCTCCTTTGCGAATTCGTTTGTTGCACTGACAACTGCACTCACAATTAATCATATAAGTATACACGATACATACATTGATCGCCTGCGACAGAGCAGCAAAGCTTTCCGTTGACATCAAAATAAGCGACGCGTATTTCATCGAGACGCGCAAAACATTATTAACGGATAACACGAGATAAATTACGCAAAGTTCTTGAAGAGAGAAACAGTTTCTACATACGTATGAACGTCCCGAAACTCGAACATGCCACGCATTCTCGTCTCCGATTGCGCGCCAATTTCATCAATTTTTTTCACTGCAGAGCATTCGTTGTCCATGGATCGTAAAACTATGAATACCGGCCTCAGTAATCGCGCGGGTAACTAATGCGCGTTCGTAAAACATCTCGTTTACCGTACGCAGAGTCTCGCCACCTGCGTGCTCGACGGTCGGCAATGGAGTCAGCGTCATCACCGATCGAGCTGCCGCGGTCGCCGAAGGCTGAGCGCCGCCGAAGGCCGAGCGTTGCGCGCGCGTCGACTGCGTCGACCTTTCTTTTTCCGGCAGCGGTTACGAAGCGTACGTTCGAAGTGCCGTGAAAGAAATTTCCGCCGAATATCGTATTCAATTTCGCGAATTTGTAAGCGGCAGATGTGTGTTACTTGCTTATGCGCGCGTGTGTGTGTTCGTGAGTGCGTAATTATGGTGTCGCGATCGTATTTTGAGAGATGACGCGAAGCGCTCGCTCGGGACACATTCTTGCTGCTGTAATTCGACCGCGTAAATTCCGCGCATAATTATTTCCGAATTAACGAAGAAAGCGAAAATCCGAAGGGCGCATTGAAATTATGGACATTTAATTATCCTTCAAGAAATAATCGTTAGATCGAGACCGCGAATGTTAACCTAGTATATTTTTCTTCTTTCGTTCTATAGTCTTTATGAGTAAATTGCGCGCGAAATATCCGTGTCGTGATGGACGGACATCTTGCCATGTTCGCGCCGTGAGTAGTGCGAGAGTCAATCAGTCTCGCGTGGACAGATAATCCGATGGTTAATGGAAAACGATTCATCTTTCGGATATCTGTCGTATCGTGATTATCGCGACACATTTCGCGCCGTAATAACGTCTCATACGAAGTGATTCGCTCATCTGCTGCTTGCCACTTCGAGTATCCGATACGGTAAGTCACATTTGAACTTGATATTTTATTTTATTTAACATATAAAAATATGTACATTATATTTATTGTTTATTGTTTTGTTTTAAATTGAAAATATCCAATTATAAAAAAAAATACAAAATATCTATTTGTCGTAACTTATAATTCCTATTTTATTTCTCATAATTTTTATCAGAGAGCTAGACAAGCTAGATTAATTATCATGCATTGATAAAAATTAAGATTCCGAAAATAATCAGTAAATTCTTCCTTATCGTGCGTCAATAATATTATTCTTCTTTTAATTTACAATAAAAAAAATTAATAAAAAGAAGAATTAGATTTTGTGTTTAAAGAAGTTAATTATTTGTCAGAGTAAATTCTGCACATTCATAATATTCTTATATAATACATAACATTCTGCATTTATAATATTTCATAAATAAAATTTTAAATAATTTTTTTGAATTTAATGAAATTTTAAATTAAATAATAAAATCTGAAATTTTATTTGTACATACAAATACACATACAAATGATTGATTTATACATATACATGTTTATATGTGTATATATTTTTAAAAATTATTAATTATTAAAAAAAGATCTACATAGTATTGAAAGAATAATTATCTCTATTCTTTATTTTTGAAAAATTTATTTCAAAATCTGCTGTTTTGCCTTATTATTTTGTAAACTAATTATATATTTTTAAATGCTTTATTTTGAGACATAATTATAACTTGAGATTGACCACGTTCTGTACACGTTTATTAAACCAATAATAATCACTCCGTATTTTTATTTAATTTTCACGCATTTGAGAGTGAACAAATTTTTCTTCAATAATTTCGTCAGCCGGTATTATATGCCATTACAACGCTCATTGTCAGCACAGCCCTAAACAGTCGCCCTTTTTCGCAAAGAGCGGGTCAGCTCTCGTCCGGACAGAAACGAGCATCCCGCGCGAACAACACTGGGCGGTACCCAACGGTGTGTCAAGACAGTAAATTATTCATGACCGAGACGAATGAGTTAATAAGCTGTAGTACGAGCACAGGTCGGGGCAGAGATGAGTGATCGTAAATGTAAATCAGCCGGAGCTACGGATACTCGGCCTCGTAACACGAAAGGGGCGCGGTGGCGGCGTCCGACCGCGCCGACAGCCTCCCCGCCCTGTCCATCCCCCTTTCGCGGCGTTCCTCTTTCACGCGCTCTCCGCTTCCGTAAATATATTTATCCTAAAATCCTCGCGCATCATGCTCCCGCGCGAGCGTGCCGCGTATTATCCGAGCTGAGAGCTGGCGCGATTCGCGCGCATTAAATTCTGTAAAGATCACATCGTGGTCTCTTATCGGCTGCACGCTGCAGATCTCTGTGCACAGACTTATTGATCCGTAGCGATAACAAAGAATGCATAACGTTTTACATAAAGAAAGATTGTGGTTTTCAAGTGGAGAATTGAAATTTAATAAGGATAATTATGAGAGAGAGAGAGAGAGACATTAAATAATTTTCGCGATAATTCCTTTAAAGATGTAATTAGTAACCATTGCAAATCTCTAATGATTGTAACGTCTATTAATTAATTATCATTTCCACGATTATACACTGAGAGAAAAATATAGTTACTTTTGGACCCAACCACAATTTTATAGTATTTCTAACAATAAATATGATTAATTTAACTGTATGCATAATTACGTTAACCATAATTATCGTTAAAAATACTATAAAATTGTGGTTGGGTCCAAAAGTAACTATATTTTTCTTTCAGTGTATGTGTAACCTTTGGTGAGGCATAAGAAATGTTTCAATGTCAATCCGCAGTCATAATTTTTTTTTCATTTGAGTGAACGATAATTAATTTTCCTGATTGTTGCTGTCAAAATAAAAATTTGTCATAACAGGGAGAAGAGATAAATTTCACGTTTTAATTTGACGCAACTTCCTGAAAATCTCTGCAATCTTAAATCTTCGTAAATCGGGATTTTTATCGGTTCGTTCTACTTGCCGGTCGTTTTTTTTTGTACGATTATTTGGATAATTTGTCCTGTTCTCTCGTAAAACAGCAATTGCTCGGTAATACCGTGGTACCGAATATAAGTGCGTTACACGTTTCCTATTACGCGAGCCGTGTTGCGGCCCCGGTTCGAGTTATTGGGAATAAAAAGAACAAAAGCCCGGTTACCCGATGAATTCAGTGCCGGTGGCCGCGAATATTGGGCCAATAAAGGACCTACTCTAAAGCGACGAGGTTGTGTATTTCTTTCAGGATATATTGTCACAAAGTGAACACGCGCCGCTATTCCGTATACAGCCGCTCAATTTGTCCAATTGTTTTTATTTCCTTTGCAAATCTACCGAATCTTTTTTTCCCGTGAGAATGGTTCCGTTTAATTATAAGCGAGATTACGTTGATTCTCGACAAACGAAGACGCAAACGATTGCTCGAGCAAATTCTCTAAAAGGTCCAAAGATTGAGGAATCGTATTTAGAGAATCGTATTTAGAGAAATTGTATTTAGAGGACAAAAGTAATCTTGATATTAACTGATTGTAAGATAAGTGGCAGATTGCAATAACCAAATTGCGGTAATTACAATTATTTGTTTTGCAATTTGAATTTTGATTATCAGTGTGTTTTTCTTTTACTATGTCAAACGAATGCGCTAAACACAAACATGTATATCTTCAATTGCAATTTTAATTAGTTTTAAGTATAATATGAAAAGGAATTAAGGTTTAGAATTTTTTAAAATAATAAATTAGACAAGTCTCTTGGACAAGTCAGGTACGACGGAATAATCACGGAAATCAGATATCAAAGCAAGACAAAATAATTATTCGATCGTTTCGTTTTTTTAATCTAAGACTTACCTCATAATTTCCTTCACGAATATGAACTCATCGTAATGATTGCCAGAGAAAAAAAGCGCTTTCCTTCTTTTTAATAAATTAACGTTTCAAATGTTAATGAGTTTTTTTCAAAAACTCATTAACATTATTCATGTTTCTTAGTTTGCGTAAAAGTAACATTAATAGTATTTTTTTAACAAAAAATTTTTTTAACAAAAAATTTTTTTTAATCTTATTGGAAAAAATATCGGGAGTGCTGCAAATTTTTATTCGATTGAATGGAAAACTGAAATATGAAACACAAAGGGATTTATGTTTAAATAAGAAGTAAGCCCCACCCGACCGGCTTATTTCTGGTATATTCTCGTGTTTCATTGTATTTTTCAGCTTTGACTACTGGAGAGACGGTTTCAACATTATTTTCTTGCTTCCGCCATGACGACCGCCCTGAGCGAAAAACTTTCCGGAAGTCAAACCAACTCATGCTGGCTCGATTTAACTCGAAACATAAAAGCTCGTTCAGCTTGTTAACTTCGTGGAAGTTATTTTCGCGAGATTACGATTTAAACGCAAAAAAAGAGTCAAGTGGTGACTGAATCCCTTTTGTCTTTTGTGTATCATCCCGCTGTTATTATTTATTAAATATAGATCGATTTGACGTGAGCTTAAATCGCCGAACGCGTTCACGATTCTCCTTGGCGTTTTAATTTCATCTCTCTCGTTGAAGCCGGGTCGAAACTGGGGGATTAAGTCGAGTTTGATCGCTGTGGCTTAAACAAATTCGTCGGGGTAGCCTGCTAAACAGTTTGGGGCCTTCCGCCGACAGGAAATTTGATGAGGGTCCGGCCGAAACAAAAGAAATAAACTATGTGCGCGGGGGAAGGCAGGGCGAGTAGTTCTGGAGGCGATAAAAGCCCTCGGCCACCCTCTCGAAGTGTCCTTCACGAAAGTGCGCTCGTTTGTCCCTCAACCCTCATTCACGAGCTTTCGTCGTGACGACAGCCAAATGTGTTTAGGCAAACGAGCCTGCTCGACCCGGAGGGGATGTATCGCCCGGCATTCTCCCGGCGGGGAAGATTACTAATGGACCGCTACGAGAGCAATGAACGATTAAGTTTACGTGTTTCTGTTTGGGAAAAATGGATGAATCTACCTGAAATATGAAATGTTTGGAACTTTTGAGCATTAATCAACAACATTTAGCAATTGTTAAATTCACGAGAAGAGAAGCTCGATTGCCTGAAGTAATTAGAATTTTACGTTGAATACTTCTGAGTAAATACCCTTGATGTATTTTTCGAGAGCATATAAATGAAACGAATTGAAAAATGAACGTAGAAATATTTACTGTTAGGTTGAAAATGATCTTATCCGCAACTTGATGTTTAGTAACTTTTATAGTATGTGAAAATTCATTCGCGTGAACTTTCCTTTCCTCTCTTTTTCCTCGCAAAGATAGCGAACCGCTGACATTCATGCATTTGCAATAAATTACATTCTCGAATACGTTCTCGATAAATTTGATAAATTGAAGTTTAAAGCGTTTTATCATTCACAATTAGCAGAGCACCGTGAATGTATCCTGGATGCTGCAGGGATTCCGGAATACTTGCAACGTTGCATGTACACGGCTGAATTTTCACAACTTTCGATAAATATAACATTGCATAGTTCGCACATTGGATGCCTAGGATATTGAATGTTCATAGCTTACGGCAAGAGCCTTAAGTGCCAGGGAATTCCTGTGCGCCGTTTAAGAGGTCTCAGCGCTCGCAGTTTTGGACGGGCAGTAATTGCAAAAGCTTGCAACGTTATACTCTTATAACCGCGCATCTGCATCTCTCGTGCGCGCGTAGTGGGTGAGTGGGATGCACGCCGTGAGCATCATCCGTTTGTTTACGTAACTCGCTTTAACAGAATTTACTGCAACGCGATACCGCCATGCGTTACGCCGGTAATTGAGCCGCGCGAGAGGAAAAGCGGAGAACGGAGGTAAGCGGACAAGGTAATGGCCGCGAGATTACGAGAGCGTGCGCCCTTTCCTCCCGATCCCGGTGCCCGGGTCATTCCTCGAATTTCCTTCGGCGGCGGCGGACGCCTGGGATAACAATTTGCAAGGGACGCAAACGCGCCAGATGCCCGCAAGGGCCCGGAGGAAACGCTCCGGACTCCGGGAATCGATTCTCCGCGCGCGCGGAGTCTAGAAGACCGCTCGCAGAATCCGGGATACTGCATTCAGCCCCCATAATGGCGGCGAAGTTAATAGACCGAATGAGATTCACCGACCGATCGTCTTTCCTGGTCCATTGATCCCTCTAACTCCGGCTCCGAACGCAGGCTTAATTGTTAACATCCCGCAATTGCGTTCGGCAGTCAACTTTAATTGTCTTGTACGATTTTATTGATACCTAGGCTCGCGTGTATGAAGTATATATACGAAGCACGGTCGTTATTTGCGAGAAAAGTTACAATTAGTTTGCGCAGAAATATTATAACGGTTGTATATTAGCAAGAAGTTAGCAATTGTAAGATACTTGCAAGATACATAAAGTATAATTAAAATGAATAACATAATCCCACGGTTTAGGTCGGGGCAACAGAGAGCGGTGTCCACGAGTTATAATATAAGTTTTGAACATAAACTCGCGTTTAAAATGGATTTTGCAAATTATAAACTTAATCTCCGCTGTTTACAATTTTATAAGCTTGACAATTTAATGCCTCGGACAATTGCCCTGTTAAAAATCTAAGAAATGTAAAGTAAAATAGAAGTTATAATCGGTTTCCCATTTCCGTCAAACTCCCTCGTAGATATGGAAGGCATAGTTTCGGATCCAAAGGGTTTATTGAGCTGAGAGAAGGAAATCGATTGTTCACGGAGATTCCAGAATGGAGAGCACTCGAAGGATCCTCCGGGTTCCCGATGGTTAGCACCTACCCCCGTAATAGCGCTCTAACAATGAAATATCATTGTGTAATACGTTAGAAGCTACTCCGAATAGAACTGAACGAGTTTCGAGTCTCCCCTCTACTTGAACAATCGTGCTGTTCCATTTTTGCATGATCTCGAGCCAATTTCCACGATTATTCGAAACTCTCGAAATTGGACGAAATCTCTGATAAACTTACCGGTAAACTCCGATTCGACGTAGTCCTGATTGTTAATTGAGCCGCTCGGTTTCCTGAACTTAGTTACAGAACATAAATTAAGACTTCGGGGAAGTCGCCGGCTACGTTGCCCGATCATTAGTGGCTCCTGCAATGGAAATTACAATTAATAATAATGAAAAACCTTTTCTATCGGAAAAAAGAATTTACGTCATTACGAATTTCCATAAAATCAAATTATAAATATTTTATTATAATAAGTAATTGAAAAACTCGATATGTTTCAATCAGTAAATCAAGCTTTTAAATACAAATCTCATTATGTCTATTCCATATTTAAGAATTATAAATAATTGGGATAATTCTTCTGTCTTACATTTTACGTTTATTTCTTACCTTACGGAATTATTAATTATTTGAATTCTAATTAAATTATAATTAATTCCCAATTTACATTTTTCACATTAATTATTTGCCAGTGCATGAAAATCTGCGCGTGCAGTAATGGTCGTAAATATTTATTTATATTTCTTTTTCACCGGCATCTCTTCGCCTTTTGAAAAGATATCAGGCGATGGTTTATCAGCGGAGGAAGGGAAAGCGGCAAGCAAAGATCCTGAAGCCTTGTGGATGCGAAAGAGAGATCGATCGTAAAATATCTCGTTTCCCGACAGAGGAATATGCGTATCTTATGATATTTATTACGGTTTACGTTTCAAACTTGATATAATATTTGTTTTATGTCGAACGATACATAAGAAAGTCACCCACATTATAATTGAAGAAAAATGAAATGAAAAGATATTTTGATTACTATTACAATATTAGTACTTCTACATTAAGTTAAAGTAATTAAATATTCTTAAAAAAAAATACATGTTTTACATTAAGAATATATTTTTAAATGTACTTTTAATACAACATAAAATTTAAATCCATAATATATTGTTAATTTGTAATATAAAGGATTATTTTAATAAAATCATTTCGAAAGTATTGGAATAATATCCATACGTACGCATATTTTCCTCTGTTTCTTTACAATTGGAAAATGGTTAAATTTATATATATTATTATTGTAAAGCAAACAGAGCTGTGAATAAAATAAGAAAAATATTTATTTACGGCAGTTTTTGTTATATAATAAAAGCATAATGCTTCTCTGCTTAGGGCATTAGATAAGATGATGGTGAGAGTTTAAGTCGGTCGATATTATCTTCACCATCCCAGCGCATAATGATAATTAATAACCGAGGAATGTTGAGGATAATTAATTGTCGGGAAATAATTAATAGCGTGCCGTGGTAAAATAAACATGATTGAACCGTAATTTATTATCTCCGAGCTCGACCGGATAAATATTAAACAGCGCGAATTTTACGAAGGCCTGTTAATTACTTATATAATTATGTATGTATTCTTTTATATGTATTTTTCGACATACTTATGTATTCTTTACATATTGACGGTGCATTAATTGACAAACAATTTTTGTTAAATTATGTTTAATTTATTACTGAACAATGTTTATTTCTTAATTACATATACAATTACAATCACGTTTAAACGAAGCTTTGACATTGTATCGATATAATACAACTCCTGACAATTCGCGAATCGGTACTTTGCCGGATCTAGAATGTGTTAAACAGAGCGACCGTTTTTTTTTTACTGGGGTCTAAAGTATATCGCGACTTTACGAGCGCTTTCACGATCGCGCGAGCGTAACGCACGACGAGATGTTAAACATAAGACGTAATATTATGCCGTCGACATTGACGTCGACGTCGACATCGACATCGGCGTCGGCGTCGACGTCGACATCGACATAGACATCAACGTCACCGTCGTCATTCGGCTTTAATGCACATCGCATTATACGTTTATACGTGCCCTCATTGCCGCATTTATGGATGGTCTTGCAATTACACAATGGCGAACGGGAAAAGTCGCTTGGCTGACGTTGCGGCAATCCTCTTTGATATATTACGATTTTTGTTATCTTTATTTACTAATCCTTCTCTTTTATTCCTTTCGACATTATTAAAAATTCGGTTTGGAAAATTTCATTAGGTATATCAATTATAATAAGCAAGAATTTATGCACTATTCTGGGTCAGTGAATGTTTCTACTTAAAAAAAATCAACGTCTAATTAAAATTGTGTTATATTCAATATAATAATATGAGAATTGAATATCTTTAATATTGAGAATCATTTCCTGAATTATTTATATATTTAAAAAATTTAGCTTAATTAGATTATGTAATTAAAAATTGGACATTATATGTATATCAAGTATTTGTATGCTCTCACAAATTTCTTAATTTATTTGAAAAATTTTTATGTTATTGAAAATTATTAATTGTATTCAGATGAAAAATTTACTTTCATCTTCTAAACAGAAAATCTAAACAGTTATCTTCTCGCTTTTACTTCTCTAGAATTACATTTATGACGGACTGTACTTTACCCAATTTGATGTCCGGTTTGATTGGTTCGATTTCGGTTTGCCCTAATTCGATCCAGTTACCATGCAATCGGCATAACGATTGGTGTTGGCATGCCAACAATTGCATCGTCGAGCCACCGCCAGGATTTTGATCCCTCATTAGTGCACTTAGTGCTTTTCACGATCGAGCGATGTCGTGATTATATTAATTGAGAAACCGTAAGGCATCAATTTCTCCAATTCACATTGATTTAACATTAGCTGTTAGTCATATCTTCAATTTTGCGATAAAGCAGGGAAAATCAAGCTACTCTTAAGATCATAAATATCTCGATAATAATGCCGATTCTATTAATTTGTACTTGAGAGGGAAAATTTCCAGCAACGGCTTAAAACAACAAAATTGAAACATGCCCGCGGGCGGCCCATTAGATCATTCCGGACGGGCAAAACGGAGCTCTCATCGCTCACACAGTTTCCACATCGTCCGCGCGGATATTATTATCCGAAGAATGGTCGTTCAGGTCGCGCGCGCGCGCGCGCGCGCAGGGGGAGCAATTGTCGGGGAAGGTTCGGTTCCCTGAGTAAACCCGAGGCTTTCCTTTCGACGAGCTTTCGGTATTGTACCCGGGCAAGCTCGTGCACGTAAATACCATGATTGATGGGATAGAAACAGCCCTTGAATCGTTCCCCTCCCCTCTCCGCCTTTCCCACCGTCCCCTCTTTCTCCTATCCTCACTTGCCGACCATCCGCGAGACCAACCACTCCCGCTCCAAGTTTACAAGGAGGCCACAATGGGCCGAGCGGTGCCGATTTTCTGTGCAACCCCTCGCGATGGGCACTTAACACCCCATCCATCCCCGGTATTGTTTGATTGTTCAATGGCACGTGCTACGATCCATCCCCCTCGCCCCGACCGTTCCCCGCACCTGGGCGCCTGTTCTCTCGCGATTCACCGTTAGTGAAGCAGAGCTCACCCTTGGAGATCCTTAGAGACTCTCGAACATTTTTATAGGGATTCACGGCTCCTCAAAGAGCTTCAAGGTATCTTCGGGGATTCTCCTAGAGAGGATAATATATACTTTCTGGTTTCTATAAATTCCTCGAGTAGTATACAAACAGTTTAATTAATAATTCAGCACTGATAAGCGTTCTTGAATATACCCTTCCCTGCATTGAACCGCATCTTTCCGTGCCGAGAAAATCTAGACTCTGGGGGAATTAATTGCAAACTTGAGATTTTCTTTACGCATCGCAAACGACAGAAATAAGAAACAAATAAGGAGAGATTAAAATCCCAATTACAGTGCGAAGTCTTCCGTGCTGTCGAGTCCGCAAATTATATATCAAAGTTTTGATACGAGGCGGATAAACTTTAATGACGGTGCAGTTACTTTTATACGCAGGAAAATCGATTTTGGTTAAATTTATTTCAATGTTATTCATAATGCATTAAAAATTGGTACAATTGCGTAATTAGTTGGATCAGGACGCGCCGGGCAAAAAGCGCGTCGCTTTCTCGAGGCGGGCTAATTACTCGACGTTACAGGTGCATCAGCCGTAAAACTAGGTATACCCAGCCCGCAGGTACACCCGGTTAATTGAGCGAGAACAGGCTGTCGCGGTTGATACGCCCACAAAACCACCCCTACTTTTCCGCAGGATGTCGATGGAGTAACTGCCAGGTGTAAATACACTCCTGGATTCCTTTACAATCCAGTGAATTAACCCGCCTTTGCCCTCTACAATCTGTCGATTACGAAGTACTTTCGCTTTCGCTTTTTGATCTCTTTATGACCCTTTGAATTAGTGAAGCGTTTGAGCGTGTTAATGGCTTATAAATGGCTGACAAGTATTTCAGTTTAAATTGTGACATATTTATTTCAAAAGAAAGGAACACTCGAGAAAATACTAATTTATATTTCTAATATATATATATATACAATATAACTTTATATAATTTGTATTATTATTAATATAATTTTTATGGTAATTTTTAAATTTCTTAATTAAAAGTTTAGGTATCTTTCGAATTTGAGATATTTAGAACGTACATCTTTTATAATGCATCTTTTATTATGCTTAATAATTTATTTGATAAATAATTAATGTTAATTATTTGTCGCTTAATTTATTTCAATAAGTATCTAATAACTTTTATAAAAATTTGGGAAATTATTTGCGTAAATCTGTAAATTGTACAAAAAGGTAAATTATAATCATACTTACAAGTCTAATGATGAAGAAGTTGTTATTATTGTGTCGGTGGAGGGTCGAGAAGAGTACGAGTACTCGAGACTTCAATTTAACTGGCGGGTCTCCGTTCGATGGCTACTTGAAAGGCCAAGTGAGAATAAAACGTATTGCAATAGGAGAGATCAAAGATGAAGGTCTGTCGATCGAGGACGCGGAAGATGTGTGTGTATGTGTGTACATTACGGTGTGTGGAACGCATCGCCATTACCGTTCGGAATCCAAAGCGTCTGCTGGGACACCAGAATTTTTATTCAGACAGCATCTTTAGAGATGCGAGATCAAATTAGATCCCGAGACGTCAGATCAAAATATACTTACTCACCTGCGCGCGAGTCCCATCCTTCCCTCTTTCCACCTTTTTCTTCCGCTTCAATTTTGATAGTAAATATCACAGAGTCGCGACGTTAAATTACCAGAGGTCGTTATAATATACAGTAATAATGATATTGCATTTAGGAAAAAGTTACTTTCATTACTTTTTCAGATGTCAATTAATGTTTGAATTTTATACCGATGGAAATAGTTGTCACGAATATTTTGCGAAAAATGTGAAACATTTCGCAAATATTTTAAAGGTATATAAATAAAAGCGTGCTTTATGTACTGCGACATATACACCTACAGAATTGTGTTTTTAATTCATTTTATGTCATAACGTAAAAATTTTTTTCATTTAATTGCATTAATTCAAATTAAATTTATTACTTTATTACTGATGCATTATTTAGAAACGTCCCCTTATTGTTTTAATATGTTACACACATTACTCGTAACAACAACAGAGGATTATAAAATATCTAATATCGCGGAAACATCCTTCAACAATATTTACACGTCATATTATTTCCCATGTAATTTAATTAGAAAGCGAGGAAGGCAAAAAGAGAGAGAAATTTGCGAGAAGGTAGCAGAGGTGAGACGGTGACACAAGAAATGCGAGGAAAGGATGGGATGAAGGTGGATGCGAGAATGGGTCGGGGCTCGCTCGAAGCTCCAGGGGAGACGGCAGGAATATACCCGTAGAATTGCACGTGATGCGAAAATTCGTTTACATGCTGCCGAGGCTGGCATCCCTATAATGTCTACCAATGCCGCGCATTCCATTCTGCCTGGATGACGCGTATTCCCCGAGTCTTTATATGCGTGTACGTATTTCACGCCGCCGGTAGAAAATGCTGTCGCGACTTCGCGCTTACGAGTCAATAATTTTAATACTCCGTCTCTGGGATCGATATCAAAATTATTTGCGATTCCCTTTGGTTCGTTAATTGCGCGCTTCGAATAAAAATTCAATTTCTCGGAAACAGCTTTCCGAAAATACTTTTTTGTGTTATTTCTTTTTCTTTTCATTATCCAAGAATAATCTTTTTCGAAGCATTTATAACTAGCTTGTTATATTTAAATCTGTATTAAGTTTTCTTTTTCTCTATTGTTATTAATTTTTGTAAAAATGTTATTTTTGTTCTTCAGATTTTATTGTATAAGGGTACTTTTTAAAGATAATTAAATTGTAATGAAATTTTTTCAGCTTTTACTATTTCGGTTCTCGTAATACCATAAAATAAACCATATTTCTATAACATATTAAATTAAAGAAATTAAGAGAAAGGTTCATGAAGGTAATTTAAAATTACTATAATACAAAGAACATTTTTGTATTCTTTAAAAAATGAAAAGTCTTTGATATTTCACATATACCTAACCTTTTCAACCTGTCAGGTTGTTCATATTTATTTAGTCGTCATGAAAACGGTAAGATTTCGAATATCTGTAAACTTTTTCTCGTTTAATAAGTATTTGCACTCGAGGCACATCCTTCTGTTTTCCCAAGCGCGAATATTATAATCAAATTTCGCTACGGACGTAATAGGTGGACTTTGCGTGACTTGTCGATCGTCCTGTATCGCCCTTCGCGTCCGGGGGATGAATACGAATGGCGAGTCAACGGGGCGTACCTGTTGGTAAGCAGAAGCGCAATATGGAATATCGAATGCACTGACTCGGCTGTCTCGGCCAGACATCCCCGTAGTTCGGCCACCGGATGCATCAAATGCACCAAATGCAGCGTGATAACGTCACTCACAGGACGTAGGGTCGGTAATTCGGCAACGACGTGAAAGGGGCGACACGGGNTAGGAGGAGGAGGTTGCTCCATCCCGCAAACCCGTCCAATCCGCCGCGAGTAATTTTCGAAATTGGCCTTCCAGGACGCGACGGTTGATTCGACACGCGATGATCGTAAAAATTGCGCGGGCCGGGCGCGGGGAAGGGAGTTATGCGTTCGGGATGAATAATCGTTTCGACGGATGAAATACGACGGCCCGACAGGAGATTTGCGATCGAATACCGAGGAATAATTCCCGCCGCGTTTTCTCGCGCGAAGAGTGCATTGAGATTTGTACAGCGCGAGTTTTCTTTCATAGAAAATGTCGGGAGACATCCTCGTACCCTCGGAAGTAACCGCGAACTCCGTGGGGCTGATGTTTGAATTTCCGGGAAACTCCGCTATTCTTCGGAACTTCAAATTCATAGACCCGGAGACTTTAGAGAATTTGTTACCGCGGATACGTCTGACGGGTGCCGCTCTTCCGAGGTTGATCCCCAGTTGACTTTGCGACGTGATCGGCGAGCTTGTAACGTATCCCCCGAAGTTTGACGTCCAGTTTTTGTCCCGGGCTACTTATCCGCACTCCATCATTCACGGTCACACGTCCGCTCTCGGTGAGTGTACACCTATGCGGGAGTCACGACGCCCCGTCGTTGATTATCGTAAGTGTTCGGATGTTGACACTGCGAATGGTCGATACTCATCCTCGGCTTTTGCCGCGGAGAGACTTGTTTGCGGCGAGGGTCGTGCCAGGAGGCTCGCCGCGGAGCTTACCGGAAGTCGAGCTTCCGGAACAACAGAGTTGCCGTGCCTCGCTTTTTCGATCCTCTGCTGATCCTGCGCGGCAATCGAGGACTCTTTCTGTTTCAGTTTCCAAAATGATGATCGCAATTTTGAATTATTCTACTATTCTTAGATAAATAATTGTTATATGTTATGCAAATACATACATATAATACATAGACAAAAGATTTCAAAAGAGACTTAAAACAATTCAGTTTTTGGTATACGTATAATTAATATGAATAATGCAATTAGGTATATATCCCAATTCATGATGCAAACGGAGCTTGCACATGATTTATTATACATTCTGCAATTAATAATTCCTGAGATATTAAGCATGTTAATTAAATCGTTGTATTTCAAGCATTGAAATCTTGGCAAAAGTTCTAACAATAGTCGAGAGGATTTCGCCGACTGCTTCACGGTTGAGATCAGAGGCTCTTTTGTTCCTACTTTTTAGCTTCTCTCGCGAAGAAGACATCCCCCCAAGGAAGGGGCGCCGTGCAACGCTATCGCCCAGGGAGCCCTTTTTATTGACGGTGATAAACATTTTTATGAACCCCACGCGAATTACTACTTTTTATAACTCTGTCGCTCGATCTGTCGTTTTCTCCAATCCCTAGCGCTTCCACCCTCGGTGTCCTCGGAAAGTTTTCCCCCCCTTTAAGGAAATTCAACATCGCGAAAGCTTGACGTAAGTCTCGGACTGCGAGAGCTCTCTGGCTTCATAGGGTCTCGGATTTTAAAACGCAAGAATTTTGCGATTTTAAATATTTACGGGAGCCTAAAATTATTATGAGTCCAAAATTAATGGCCGAGAGTCATGAATCCAAGAGACAGATTGCCGGAATACGTTATCACGATCTTTATCTTTTTAGAGCTTCGGATTCTTGGCGCACGTTGAAATTTGGATTTTTAAAACTTTGTACTTTTAAATCTTTCTGACAAAAGTGAAGTAATCGCGGCTTAAAGTCTTTGGACTCTGCCTGCAAAGAGTCTCCCTTACGAAGTAGCGGTGTTATTACGTGAGATAAAAGCTCGATTTAATCAACCTCGCGATAATTTTCGAGATTGCGGAGAATAATGATTTAAAGTCTAAAGGGGGCATATTTTTTATTTGCTTCAACCAGCGTCATTACAGCGACAGCGTTGCTGCCGTGAAGCAAAATGAATTCCATTTAATTCAACTTCTTGACATGTAAATCCATGGTTTCCGGGATCCTTAGATCCGGGTAGGATTATATTGTGCCGCTCGTAGTCCAGACTGGCGCGCACGGGGCGCGGCGTTCCATATAATTGCACTATAATAGCCATCGCAGATGTCGGCTCGTTAAATTGTTAATACGTCGGAAGCGGGGGAAGGGGAGAGGAGGGACGGAAATTCCCCGAAGTTAATTCTGCAGCCTTCTGGCTCTACAAGAGGAGAAGTTTAAAGAAGTTTCGCTTGATCATTTGCTCATCAGAAATTAATAATGTCCACCGGACACACACTTCGTCTTCTGGTGTCTTCTGATCGACGGATTATCGGCAATTCTCCCGCAAAAATTCCGCCGAAGATGGTGAAGTTTAAAAATTTTCGGCAATCCCGAAACAAATTCTCTCGTGATTTCTTTTTTTATCGAAAGGTCCTCCGTGAACTTTTGACCTCCCTTTCTCCTTAGTTATTCTTGATGCCTTATAATTTTGCGTTCCCATTATTGTTTGTGCAGGGAGTTTCCAGAAATTTCGGAATTTCTGAATCGGAGGAGCTCTACGGTTGACAGCAGGCAAGGTTCAACGACCTGAGATCCTAGGATAGACAATGGCAAGGAAGATCCGGGAAAGGAAAATGTAGACAGCCTCATCTTGTCACTCACCGGTATCTCGGAGTCTGAGAGAAGGATGTGGAGATAAGGAGAGGTAAAAGTTCGCAAGAGTATTATAATAGCGTGTTACATCTCGTACACTTCCGCATGTAAATTAGCGATACAAACCGCGATGATTATCGATATGTGCGTTGCGATATCTGTCATTGCGTACACACCGGTGTGGGCGGACGATTAATTAAATAAACGATGTAGACACCCGGCGTTAAATTAAACTAATTATATGATAAATATGACTTTTCTACCTGTTTTCGTTGAAATTATTTAATGCATATTGGAAATCCATGATAGCGTGCCAATTACAAGAGAATGCTGAGTGAGTGTGGGTCGATCCAAAATTTGCGTTTGATATATAACACACTAACCCAACAAAAATAATTGTTTAACATCGGAATATTAAGTATCTGTTTATGCATTTTAATTATTTCAGGTCAACCAAATCAATATTGATAGAAAATGAATGATGAAACGTTGTTCTCGTCATTTAAAAATTATTTCAATTTTACTTTAATATAGAAATTTTTTTTTAAATTTAATATAGAAATTTTATTTAAACTTTAATATAGAAATTTTATTTAAATATTTTACTAAAATTACTATTTTCGTTAAAAAAAAGCTGTCATACAAAAACTGCAGGATGTAATGGAGAGAAAAAATACACTTAGACATTTTTTCTGAAGTATTGAACAAATATTCTTTTTACGAATGTGCACATCTAAATGTCAGTAATCGATTAAAATAAATCAAAGTAAGCAAGTTTCACGGGGATTGACATCTATATCGAAATTCAGGTACGAAGCGGCGCTTCGACGCGCGCGATTTCGCGAGAGAANTTTTGTCGCGCCGCCATTAATAATAATAAACGTCGCGACATCGATAATAACGCGTTCTATAACGGTGCTCGTCGACTACGCCAAACGCGAAGACAAGAACGGTGGGTAAGAGAGAAAGGGGCAGACTCTCCCCGGGGCACATACGTCTTCGCTTACGTTCAACGCGTTATTTTATTACACCGCCCTAAATTTGCTCCGCAGTCGCGTTTCGTCTCTACTTTGAAATTTTCCTCTCTTACGACAATCCACGTGACGCGACATCGATACTGTCTTTTACTACTTTCTGAAATTAGCCCCCTAAAATCGAAGTACTGTACTTAAATATCAAGACATTTCCAGCTTTTAGTAGTTAATTTCAAATCATTTCCGGAATACAGACAACGTCGAAATATAATACGTTGTGCTGGAACATATCAATCCTTTCTGATTGAGCGAGATAAAATTATAATTAATGATTAATATTAAGTAATAATGTAGTTAAAAAGTTTTAAGATTAAAATTAAAAATATGAAATACAATGACGGTCTATTTTAAGTTTATCAATTTTCGAAAATTTTAAGCTAATGAAGATTTGCAATATTTTTCACTACAACTCTTTTATCTGACGAAACATATATTATATATTCCAGTTATATGTTTAAAAAATCATATCTCTAATAAATATTGAATATATAATTAACATAAAATAAATCTCGCTTTTAAGAGAACTGCTTAAATTTTAATTAAAAAAATATTGTAATAAATATTATTAAAATGTGAAAAATTACTTGCGTAGTAAGATTCGAAATTTCTCGCACTAGCCAGAAGGAAGATTCGATACGTTTTCAGCTTTTTTAAGAAATCAAATATGTGGAAGTATTTTCGAGGTGTTGTTCTGTCTCTATGAAAACACGTTTCACTTATTTTATCTCACACGATACACGAAGTCCGAAAACAAAATTGAATAATCTCAAACGTTTTTCCTGACGGGGTCTCTGCAAAAATCGTCCGGTAAAAAATCGCGACGATACAGACACGCGGCGAGACACACACCCTCTTGGCTCAGTCACGCTCACCCT
The DNA here is from genome assembly GCA_021460005.1 of Tetramorium alpestre. Taxonomy (NCBI): domain Eukaryota; kingdom Metazoa; phylum Arthropoda; class Insecta; order Hymenoptera; family Formicidae; genus Tetramorium; species Tetramorium alpestre. The sequence goes on along the minus strand of JAJVSH010000005.1, from coordinate 2,561,330 downwards.
CCTCGGCGCCGCTTCCGCCCTCTTCCGCTGCCGTCGCGACGTTCGCCACCCCGCGTTCGGTGGAGGCGCACGTTTACAAAGGGCCAGTACGCCTCCAGCCGTCGTGCGGATCGAACACGGCGGCCCTGCCACTCTTCGCGTCGCCGCTGAATCTCGCGATCGAACCCGACGATCGGCGACGAGAATTTCGCGTGCGACGCCATGGCCATCCGAGGATCAGGGACCGTCCTCGCGATATCCTTGGCGGACACGTGCGCGAACGTGCGCGTGTGTTATTCACCGTGAGCCTCAACTGAGCGCGACTCCGTTCCTGATCCTCCCTCCGTGAACGCACTCTTGATTACAAGCAGGGATAACGAGCAACGTGGATTGTTGTCGTTAAAATCGAGTTGAGCAACGAGAAGACCTCGGAATATCTTTGTATTATCCTTCGGAGGTGGGTTTGAATTCTTAGAGCATCTCTTTCTTTCGCATATCCTTCCAAGCGGAATGAAATATTTTTGTTATATTTTATTGCCGAAGATAATTATAAACATGAATGATTAATATTAAGGGATAATAATATTTGAATTGTCTGTGTGCGACAGATGGTTGCGAATTCCTCCCTCTCTGCGGCTTTATATTCCTAATCCTTAGATTCTTCGTCAACCACAATGCCCGCGACGTGCTCGGCTCGCAACGATATTTCAGTAATTCCGCACTGTAGCAACTTGCGGTGTTCAGTAAGTCCGATCATAAAGAATAATCCGATTGTTAATACAAGCCATTAATATTACGAATAGCGTTAAGGGACGGGGATTTAGAAAACAGTTTCAAAGGGCGCTTCGTGGGACTTCGTGATTGGGGCTTGCCTTGTAGATTCACCAAGATCTACACGGTTATAATTTTCGTGCTTCCTATTTGTCTTTCGAACCGGAAAAACTTCGGCGCTTTGGGCATTCGATTCGTTTCCTTTAAATATTGGCTGATCGTCTGACTTTACATTGAGCCGTTTCCCTCAGTTTCGCTCAAATATTTACCAACTGCATGCAGTTTTCGGGCATATCTTTGGATCTGTCTACAACTCTTTTCCTGAGATGCTTAATTCTGGCTTAATTCAAGCTTTTAACGACCGGTCGACCGTTCTTCACGTTTTTACATTTTTTTTCCTGAGATCTTGAGATAATTTTTTCAATTCTTGAAACCAAAAGCTTGGCCATTATTCTTATGGTAACTGAATAATATAACAAAATTTATTTTATATTTTCTCAAATATTGAATCCTTTAATATTAGAATTTCAATCTTGTAAATTCTTGAAATATAATATCTTAAAGCCATTAGATGATTACATCAACGTAGGTAATCCTGAAATCTTTGTATAATAATTGTATAACAATGTATTTCCATTGTTAAATATTAACGTGAAACATTTTCGTGTATAATATTCCGGAATTATTCGGATCTTTAGATCCATTTATTTTCAATTTTTAAATCTTTAACTCAATTTTTGACAGCTTTGTTTACGCGCTTTATCATCGATGTCATATCAAAATTTCGATTTTCCGTACTTTGATATTTTAAATATTTAAATCACTGCGTTCTTGTATTTTTATTTATCTCACATGATACACGATGTATATTTTACTTGTCCTCATAGCTCTTTTATAATTTTTATATATCGTTTATAGATTTTTTTCAATATTCAACGTGTCTTCTTTTATATATCCGCGTTATCAAACGCTGACAACCTCAGACACGGTTACATTAAGAATCTCGGATTTTCCCGCATAATCTTTGGGGTCGGATAACACACCCTCTGGTCCGTGCTGCTATTCAGCAGAACCCTATGGTTCTGCCCAGGATTTGGGACGCGCGGTCGCTCGTGACAGTAGAAAAATATCGCGCACGGCGCTCTCCGCTTTTTCCGCTCGGAGGGTTGGAGGGACGGTCGTCTGACACTGACACGTCGGTAATGACTTCAAAGAGATGTACAGGGCGGTCTGAATTACGGATGTGCCGTCGAACCGCGCGTTTTCAATCTCTACGTTTCTCGGCGCTCTATCGGTCTTTGAATATTTCCTGAGCGACGCGGGATAGGACGGGGGGAGGGGGGAGGGCGGAATATCGTCTGTCTTTAACATTGCAATTATTACGAGCGAAATAGAAATCAGGGTATCTCGCAAACTCGCATCGTTAAATAGTGAACAGTTTATTCACGATACAAAGTGCCCCCGCATTGTGTTCCGTGCAAATATATTCCATCATAAAAAATTTGCTGTGCATGCGCACAACAAATTCTACATTACGCGGGCAATATATCCGCCATCACCATGGCGTTTTAAAACTGCGTGTCTCTCGAAAACGTTAAAACATTCGTCCACCGCGAAATCGTTCTAATGCAAGGTAAATATTTTCCCGCGCGGCGGGAATTGTTTTGCGCGAAGCAAATATTTTTCCGTGCGACGCAATCGTTTTAAATTGCATTCTTCTCTCTCTTTTTCCTCTATTCTCTTCGTTCTCTCACTCATATCTCGTCTCTTTTCCCCCCTTTCTCTTTCTACGAATTTCTCGATTGCGATCGAGAGGATCCGAAATTTTCGCGTCGCGCCGGCATCTCCCGGCGGGTGCGCGACTTGCCGCTTTTTAATTGAAAAACGTGCAATTTGTAATTTCCCATGGGTTTTCGCCCGGGGAAAACCGTGTGCGGGGGCGACATCGTCGAAATTACTTCGTCGATAGCCAGCCGCGGAATCCTGGACGAGATTTTTAACGATCGTTCTCGTCGCCGCGTCGCTTCGGGTTTGATAGAGCCCATGGACGCGGAAATCGCTCGTCGTCGCGACGCGGAAACCGGAAAAAAATCTCCGCGCGCGCGCGCGCGCGGCCTCACCCTCGCGCGATTTTACGGTGACTCGTTCCGCCGTAACCGAGCCGTGCCTGGGATCGAGCTTAATTAGCACGGCTGCGTGCCCTTGCTACCGTTCGTTAATGATGCTGCACAAGGGTGTGGCACATGATCGCGTCTGGATTTCAGCGCCGTTTGTTTGGACGTTCGATTGGACGGGCGCTGTGAGAAATTCCGGGCTGAAGACTGCTTCGCAAAATACGGGAATTTCGAATATACAAATCGCCGTGTGTAATTTCACATGGACATTCGAGGCGGCCGACAGTACGGAGCTCCGGACGAAGCGGAGTTCGAGCCGAGGCACCGCGCCAGTACGATCTGAATACTCCGGTGAATTCTCTTCGCCGGGATGTTCGCTCATCGCTTATCCGTCTATTCATCTCGTCCCGCCGTCGTGCTCCTGAAAAGCTCGGCGTGACGGCGAACGTCGCGGACTCGCTGTTACGCTGAGAACGGAGGGCTGAAAGGAAGAAAAAAAAAAGGAGAACAGACGGACGCACGCTCGCGTATGCGTTTTGTCTCCCGGTTCCGCAACGAGACAGCCATTTTTATCGATGATCGCCGCGCCCCTGATGTTCGATTCGGCCGGATGTTCCGACACCGGAATGCGTCCGCAATAAAACAGAGCCGGGGTTGGCAGGGGCTGGTCGTTGGAAGTGTCGATGGAATGCGTTTTCAAACCCGCTGGCGGGGACGGCGCGGTCGAGCCAATTCATTTCGCCGTTTTAACTATTTTTTTGGATGCTTGAAAAAAAATACATATATAAAACTGACGTTGACAAAAGATGGGTATTGAAGTGTTGACGTAACAGTCTTGCTTTAACAGATAATTGGCACGTTTCAATGCGCGGGATTTTGTATTTATATATTAAATTTGCAAATAATAGTACATTTAGTGTACTATTTCAGTGTCTTAAAAGTTTATCAAGTTTCCTTATTAATATAAAAGTAATTTATCCAAATCCAAAACGCTGTAAATTAGTCTTGCTAAATTATTTTGGCTTCACTGTAAATTATTTAGTGACACTTTCGATCTTTTAAAAGCAAATTAAAGATGCGTGAAACTAATCAGAGTGTTTGTTGCATCCGTACTTATGCTGGGAACGGACGGAGGGGGAGGGGTTGACAAAGGACTTTTAAACTGTAGAACTTCTCTCTGTTACTCCTTAGTCGCGAAAGAAAGAAGAAGAAAGCGCAGAAATCCCGTTATGGAATTTCTGGACTCTTGGTCGGTCAAAGTTCTCAAGAAGGAGCAATTAAAAAAGGAAAAAGAGAGGAAGCACGTTGCGGGCACCCTGTCCTTCCTCTCCCGCCCTTTAGATTACGTGTAGTACGGAAAGTGTCGGGGTAGGGACGGAAGGTTTCCGTCAGGCGTGAATCGCGGTCGGTTCGAACTTTTAATTACGTGATACTCGGAACGGGGCGGCGGACGGAGGGGGTGGCTGAGAAAAGGGGGACGGCGCGGGACGAGCGGAAAGAAAAAGACGCGGAACAGACTTAAGCAGCACTCGAAACTCCTTCCTAACAAGACCGGAAATCTGTCGAGGACTCTCCGGGAAATGCCGGCGCGCCGTTTTTCAATTAATTAGTTCGGGGCGAAAGAATGACGCCGTAATTGCAACTGCCATCTGCAGCGAGCATAAATCGCGCGCGCGCGGGTCGCATCGATATAGATATATATATATACATTGCTCCGCAAAATGGATACTTCCGCGTTTTTGTGTTTTTTCCTCGTTTTTTTTTCGCGGCTCGCCGCTCGTTTCGAGCTCGAACCAGGGAGCAATTATTGCTATTATTTCGTTGTCAACGAGGACGGGAGATTTTTATCGGCGCGCGCATAGCCGCGGAGAAACGCTCTCCTCGCTGTTTTTCAAGTTCCAGCCGGTGAAATCGGGAAATACAGCTCTCCCCCCCCCCCCCAAACATTTTCCGCGGCACTCTTCGCCGACTCTAATTTAAAAGTTACGCATGGGAGCGTAAGAAGTTTCTCTTTTCAGATTACTGAATGAAGCGTATCTCTTCGTTCGTATTCAGAGAGATTAGATATTCGCAAAGTTTCATTCGAGGGAACACTCGTGTTCTCGGGGAGCCGTCATTTCCGCGTGTGAGGACGCGAAGCTTGCCACTCCGATTTCGACAGGGAGAGAAAGAATCGTCAGAGAAAAGTCGGAGACTCTCCCCTGCCATCCATCGCGGGCGCGGAAAACGCGGCGGTGATAATGGCAGGCCGTCCCTCCGACTCCGTTGTTCCACCCGAGCTTTTTTTCGAACCGCCCGCGATAAGGGCAATCGGAATTAATTTCTTCGAGAGCGGGCGAACGCGCATTTTAATGGTTTCCCCACATAACGCGAAATCCATTAACGGCTGCCGTTCCTCTGAAAGGAATTCAGCATTTCCTTTTTTTTTTCTTGCGCAATCATGTTTTCTCGCACTTCTGATCCTGCGTATAGATATTTTTAAAATCTTTTCTTTTGCTTATATAAGAGATTATTTGCACGCTAGAAATTAAGAAAAATAGAGTTATACACTGAAAAAAAAAATTCTGGTTAGAAACGGACGAATCAGAAAATCTTGTAGGATTTATCAAATATTCTGTTATTATAACAGAAATTCTGTAATAATAGAATTCAGTACTTTATAACTTATAATAACCAGAATATTTGATCAATCCTACAAGATTTTCTGATTCGTCCGTTTTTAATCGGAATTTTTTTCAGTGTAATAATTTTCGATTCAATTTTTACTGAAGGAAAGCTAAAATTTGTAGACGAGTCCGAAAGTAATTGCAAAGAAGCGAGAGACTTCTTACAATTGCGAGCATATTAAAATTACAAATGAAAGGAGAAACGTAAGGAAATAAAAATTGGTTGCAAGTTTTACCTAAAGCTCTTCGTTGCTCTCTCGATTGTCCCGAAAGGAAAGAAAAGAGTCGAGTAAAATTCCGAGGAGTCGAGGCGCAGCGTCGAGGGAGACTCCGGGAGGTCATGCGGGACGGAGCGGTGAACCGAGGAGGATTCTTCGCGTCGAGGAGGTGATTCGCTAACGATGTCACTCTGAAGACCGTTTGGCAAGCGAAGATGTGCTGCTCAGGTGGCCCAGGTGGAATCAGATTGACCAGATGCGGCGTCGTGTGCGGCCTCGCTGCGCTGGCGGCCCTCGGCGTCGCTCTTTCTGGCCCGACCTGGCTGCATACCGAGGAAAAGCTCGCCGTGCCGGACGTACCGAAGAATTCCGCGGTCAGCGTGAGATTCAAGCTGGGGCTCTTCAGAGTCTGCTCGACGATCGTGAATCCCTCCAACCTGACGCTCCGTGAGTAATGATTATTCTCTTTATAGTGATTCGAAAGCACTCGTAAAATAGAGAAGGGAAACGTCTGAGAGAGAATTGTTGCGTGGGCTGCTGTAGCGCTGCACTGTTAGTTGTTACTTTTGAAATTATGCGGATTATGCTGCCTAACGATTTTATAAGCTGCACACACACAACGATTAGAACCATGGCTTTAATAAATATTCACATTGTGAAAAATTATATGGATTTCCCGACGAGCGCCTGAGGAGCTTTGCAGTTGGTCTCTCCGCGAGAGAGTTCTATCTCTCCCGTTTTCTCGACGAAATCTCGCAGCGCGACAGGTCTCGCGGAGGATTTTCAGGAACGACAAGGAGCAAACGTAAAAACAAATGACAGCAGTTGTAAAGAGCGCGACGGGGGAAGAAGGAAGGAGGATTTGGGTAGGAGGGAAGGAGAACATCCATGGACGGCGCGGTTACAAGGGTGGTTGCAGCCACCCGGATGATGACAATTCCCTTTTATTTCCCTCGCAGCCTCGTCTCGTTCGCTCAGGCTTTCGACTTTTATTTCTCCCGTCGTTCTTGCCATCTCTTCAATCCCCGGAGTTCCCCCTCCCCCCTCCGCCATTTTCTTTCCACCACGGGGATTCACCACGAAATACCGTTCACCGCCGCGTACGGAGGTGTACTTAAATGTATTCCGCGACCGGGCGATCCATCCTTATTGTTCCGCGTTCTCTATCGGGTTTCAGTTCTTTGAGGGGCTGCGCGCGCGGGCCCCGTTATTTATTCACGGTGATGGGCGCCGTAGCATCTATCAGGTTAGTGAAGGTTCATCGCGCTGCGAGAAAGGGTTTTACTGCCTTTTTTTTCCAGTTTTATTAAAATTTGTCGCGCTTCAGCGGACTTGTTTGGATTGAATAAAATTCAACCTACTACCATGCACTTTACCTCGTATTTTGAACTCTCTTTCACAATGTAAATTTGACCGAAAGTGCGGAGTAAATAATTAATTTCTGACAGGTCAAGTTATAGTCGATCACAAAATTTCGAAATTAAATTTAAAATTTTGCTTTTAAAAAAAGGAGGCGAACAAGTTTCTCGATTCTATTTTTCTTTAGCAGAAGATAGCAGAAGAGGTTAAAGAAGAAAAAAAAAAAAGAAAAGTTTCAAGTCGGAGCTGATTAAGTTTCGATATGTAAAGATTGAAATAAATTCAAACTAAAAGTAAAATGGAAAACTAGTTAAGCATGTAATAGCAAACTTCTAAATAAAACGTAACAAATTCGAATAAAATGTTAATAAATCTAAAATTACGATAAAATTCGATAATAAACTTTCGCGACAAATCGCGCAAAACTAAATAAACGTTAAATTAATTGATCCTGTTTTTTTTTTTTTCAATTTGATGATATGGTTATCGGTACGTTGTTAAAATTTTCAAAATAGGAATTAAAAATACACTTATACATAACAATGAGAGCGAGAGAATTCAAGTGAACGGCTTGTTGTTAATTATCGGTTATTTACGCGGGCAAAGCCAAAGTGAGAGATTTATATTTCGGCGAAACGCCATTATCTGGTTGCATTGGAAACCTGTACACGCAGCGTTTCCATAATGGAGCCGCCATTCGTGCGCGTGGCCGTATTATTCGACGATTAATAAACGATTTTATCCGCGGCAATCCTCTCCGTGCGGCTAATAATTAATATTAAAGCTACGGAAATAGCGGCGGAAATCGGACTTTCACCTCCCCACGATCGTCGATGATTTTCTCAGCGTTACGTACCGAATGTAGGAACCTGACAGCGCACGCGGCGGCGTATATCTCCGAAATCATAATTATTTTTCCGCTTGAAAACCGCTAACAACGTCGCGACATTTTTGCGTCACTGGAGTGTCTACTAATCTCGTTGATGACGTTTGCATCAACACCAACTTTGAGCTTTATCGTGTGACGCGATTTCGGCTTATTTCATTTCGATAATTTGCACGTGCTCCGACAGAGCCTCGGAGATTGACCCCCTTTTGCGTCAACTCCGCTAAAAGCCCCAGAATATGTTACGGCAGACAGTAACTGAATTAAATTCGAAAGTTCTGCTCGGGAAAACTGTGCGGGAAAAGCCGGCACCGGCGGTGGACGGGGTTGGTTCACCTGTAAGTAGCCGTGCCCTCAAGGCCGTGCCCTCCTCCTCCTCCTCCTCTTCCTCCTCCCTCTCTTCCCTTAAGAGAGATTGCGCGCGAGTTATTAGTTCAAATGAGCGGTGAGAACAGCAAGGAAATACTTTTAAGCTTGGATGGAGAGAAACGAGCCGACCGCCTCCGCGGAGACTTGTGATTTAAAGATGCTCCGGTACCAACCAACCCCTCGTAAATCTTCGCGCCCTTCAGGGTGATTTTTGCGCGTGGAATTTTGCTCGCCGGATAAGCGATCTTAACGGCAAGAGAAATTTGATTCCTGAAATACGAAACCACATGTAATTTACGTTGTTTTTCGCGTTTCTCCTGAATTTTTTAAAGGGTTCGTTTCAAATTGAAGCGCCGTATTATAATTTCCCAAATTCCGCGGTTTTAATTTTAATGGGCCTGCCGTTCTGTTATTTGTTGTACGGTTCCGATAATTTACGGCATAAAATTTTCAACTGAAAATTTATCATTCTTTAATCTACTGTTTTTCATCTAGCTATGTTAATTATTCAAACATTAATTACGATGATTTAATTTATAATATACGTGAGGAAAATGTCAACATACGTTAATCTATTATTAAAAAACACGGCTTCAATTTATTTAATTTACATTATTTAATTTGTTTCGATTCACATTGTTCAACATATATTATTTTAATTCACATTAGTTCGTGTCTGTCGCAAATTGATGAGCTCAATGCGTAAGTTAATTTGTATTAATTTTCCGCCTTAAAATCTCACGGCAGTGGCGCGCAGTAAGTTGCTTCTCCACCGTTCGTAATTCGCATTAATTCGTAGCGTTTTACTTTTTTGAGACATTCCGAGAAGAATAGGAGCTGAAGCGAGCGCAATCAAGGTAGAAAGAAACCGACAAATGGGCGACTTTCCCTAGCGGTATTCCGCTGAATCCGCAGGACTAACGAGTCTTTATTATCCTTGTCATCGCGCGAAATTCGTTTCGTAGACAGAGAACTCGAAACCTTCCTCGATGTCCTAGGGGTCAATGGCCGCTTGATGGCTAATGGCGTCGTGACGTCAAATTGAGCGATCGGGCAATGATACTCTGATAAGAAAGTTCAATATCTCTCTGAGCTTCACTGATTAATCGAATTGAAGAATCGGCAAAATTTGTAATGTATAGTAGATACACATGAAATAGATAATTTATATATGCAACACGTGTAACATAAATAATCAATTAATACATCCCTGATATTGCAGTGCAATTAATTACATTATTAGTTGCATTTTGTCTGTGATGTAATTAATTATACATATATTAATGTAATTTATAAAATCACTTGTCAGCGCGTAGTTTAAATTGCGTAAATTTAATAAATGAGTTAATAAATATAAATTTGATTAAATTTATGTTTATTACTTATGTATAATTGTTTTAATTACATTCTCCGCCGTGTTATAATATGAGAAAGAAATCATTGTTTTAATTAAAATAATTTTTATATTTTGCTATAAAGCTCATTTCAATATCAATTTGTGTTTATATTAGACCAAATGTAATCAAAATACTAAATTTTTAATTTTTTAATTACAAATTAAGAGTACGAATAAATATAGAAATTGTTTTAATCTGTCGCTACCAGTAACTCACTTTCTATTATCTATTATTGTATTCTTATTATTGCGAAAGTTTATGACGATAAAATTACTCCTGCTTAATGCTAATTAAGCAGGAATGCTGTATCAGAGAAGTCTAACAGAGGGATTTGCTTAAATCGACGCGTGTCGATAGTCGAAGCAGGTCTCGTTACGCGACCGGCAATTAATTACTGTCTTCGTAAAACTGCGGGACGCCGATAATTTGTCTTCATTGCCGGCGCGAAGACTTACCGAAGGGTCGCGAGCGGAAAGAGAGAGGAGTGAAAAATAGGCGAAAGGGTGTGAAAGGGAGGAGGGAAAGGCGCGGCGGATTTTTGACAACGCCCGTAAAACGAGACACACCAGCGAGCATTTCATTCAGATATAAAGTTACAGGATATAGTATTTTAAAAGTTTTTTTTTTAAAGGAAGAAAAATTTCAATAGTATATCACGTTTTCAAAAATAATATGAATCATATGGATGGTAAACGAATGGTAAACAAACGCGTTGTAAAATTCCGCGAGCACCAGGTGAGATTGAATGAAATAAAATAAACTAACAATAAAATGGAAGAACGTTCGCTATTAATGCAGAATCTAAAGAATCTAACATAGGATATCGCGTGATCATGTAAATCACCTAATCGCCATGCCGCTCCGCTTTCGCCGGTTAAAAAGGAAATTCGGCGCTCGGTATAAATCGCGAGCGGCGGCGCGGCGCGGCGTGCGGCACGATAATGAGGTTATTTGTAATTCCGGGACCGGCTGATCAAATCTTCCTAATTTCCTGAATCTGCTCGCTTAAAATTCCGCTCGCGGGATGCGCCCACTCCTCGGCATTGTTGCGGAAAGTGTCCGGAATTACATCGCGGAGTGAGTCCGGCACCGACTCCGTAAGGATCTCGAAATAAAGATCGGTGCTGTATTAATTCTAATACAATTATCTCCTAATGCTTTTTGCTACTGCGAATCTAATTGTCACGAAACGTTACAAACTCGAGAGTAACCAGTGCACATAGTATTACCTCTCTCAAGAAACGTTCTTAGGACCGTTAGACATTATTGTCTATCAATCTTATCTATTTTACGTCAGCTTCATTTATTTTGTAGCGCTTTATCTTATTTTATTTTATCTTTTGCGATCTTCATTTAATCAAGAATAATGAGCGCGTAAGAGAAAAAAAATAGTTAATTAAGCAGATATGTGAACTAACGAGGGAGGAGCGAAATGGAAAGTCTAGAAGTCTATAGAATAACAAAATAGTATAAAAATTATCTTAACATAAATACTGATAATTAAAACAGCAATATAATTGAAATAATTAATAATAATATTTAGATTAGGAATTTAAAAAATCGTGTCTTGTTGAAAGGATTAAATCACATAAGATGAAATTTATTATCTTGTAACAGTAATGCCAAAAGATTTCAACGTGATACCGTCTAGATATGAGAAAAACGTAGAAGCTTGGCGTAAGCTCTTCGGAATTTATGCGACGATATTTCTACACGTTTGAAAGGTAGAACGAGGCTAGTCGTTGATAAATCAAGCTTTAATGCAGTTCGTGCAATTCCATAATTCTTTCCTAATATTTTTTTACCTATCAACAAACCGCGTGACACGTTCCGAACAGATTTCTTTTTTGCGAATATATCATCTTTACGATTATTTTAACAATCGCAAAGTAGTCTCTTGCAACTTGAACAAAAGTTAAAAAATTTGCTAAAACAGGAACTGGGAAGTACAATATTATTGAATAATAATATTTAAGTTTAAATCTTGAAAAAAATTACAAGTAATTAAAAGTTGTTACATTATAATTTAGTAAAGCCTAAAAAGGTTATTTTTTTAAAGTTTGTTTTACTAATTGAAATTTATTATTTAATTAAAACTGTAACTAATAATTTTTTTTTTAGAACTTACACACCAGTAAATTGAAAAAAAAAAACGTTATCGCTATTTGTGTTATAAATACATTAAAGGTTATAAATATAAATTTCTATTTTATGATTTTATATTATATTTCATATTACATTTCATGTTACATTTATTTTTGATGTACTACACGAACATATTGTAATACTATTATTGATCTTACGAGGGATCTCTCACATGCACACGTATGGGCACGCAAGCTACCCTTGAGGGCGTCCACCTTTCGACGTCTCGCAACCCCGAAGTAAATTACACATCCCCTTTGATCTCTCTGGCCGCGAACTCGCTCAGACTGAAGCTTCTGATACATTTTTCTCATCCCACGCTCTCTCGATTAGACTTTCGCGCGTCAAAGGGCAAGCCAGCTTGTGGAAGGGCAAGGGTACGTCCGCCGTAATTTTCGAAAGGACGAGAAGACGAAGTCATTTAGCAAAGCAACCTCTTAAAGCGATACGTCAGATGTATTATATACTGCGATATTAAATTACGAACTTCACAATATCTTCAAGGTACGAAGAATTATGGAGTTTACTGTAATTAAGTGTGAAGAATTTAAGTGACCTACACAATTATGACGTAACTCGGATGTGGAGTAAAAACTCTATAAAAAAACATCCATTTCCTCTTCGTGTTATAAAATNTNA
>JAJVSH010000005.1:2533057-2548710 GCA_021460005.1 Tetramorium alpestre | reverse complement strand
ANNNTNTTNTTTTTTTTTTTAATCATCATCANNTCAAAATGTGGATGTGAGTAACGTTCATGAATTATTTATAAATTTAGAAAAATGAAGAGAGAGGGGGAAAAAGCAAGAGAAATCACTGCGAGGTAAAAGAAAAAGAAAAATAGAAATTAGAAATTTCGGGTGAGCCTCTGCAACGCGATTGATCTTACGAGACGTATATCACATCCCCGCACTTCCCACCCTTGTGTTAACACACTCGACATCGCGGCGTGCGATCGACGTGCTCAGCGACTTTTCGGAGTCCGTGGTTTCGGGAGATCCGAAGAAAATCTCGGGGATTTTCCGGCGGCCACGAGTAAAAAGGGAAAGAATGTCGTGGCGGGCTAGGAGGGTGCCCTAGATGGGAAGGGGGAAGTCAGGAGCAGGGAAGGGGGAGGTGAGAGTGGAGTTGGGAGTATGGGTAAGCAGTAAGAAACCCGGATCGACTACCTGATGGGTCGGCGCCATGTACCAGATGTTCGGTCTGGTTCGTGGCGCCATGGATTCTGGAATCGACAGGATCAAGATGCGCAAAAAACTTTTTTCGATTTACCGCCCGACAAGCGCGCGCGCGCGCGCGCGCGATTCGTCCCCGTCGTTGATGTGTATCGCGCGCGGAGGGGTGAAACGATCTTGAAATTGTAACGCACAAGTGATTTTCGTGCTGAGCCCACCCCTATTGAATTTGACATTGAAATCGCGCGGCTGGAGGTTTCACAGTTCTAGAAAATTGTGCGAATTATAACAGTCGGAATATTTAAAAGGAAATTCAAAGGACAAAGAAAAGAGAATTCTGTGTTTTGAAAATTTGAAAGATTTTATCGCAGAATTCAATTATTTTAACTTTCTTTTTTTAATTGTGCGTATTATTTTAAAAGAGGAATTTCAACGATAAAATTTTAATATTATAAATCGAGAATTTTATGAGAGTTATATACATTTTTATATTTTTGTTATCTTGTTATCGATATATTATACAATTCAAAGCTGGGTTGGCGATGGAAATGCTATTAGTTGATTTGAAATTGCATTACGGTGAAAGGTATAACAAAAACATAAATGTTCTGGCTATGTTTTAATGGAATTTTGTTTTGAGGATTTCTTTTATTGGATAGTAACGTGTTCGAAAGTTACTAAAGTTAGACGGATACAAAGTTAGTGAGGACGAACGACGTGTCGGCGCAGTCGCTTGCTATTTTCGTCGGTTATTTTCTTTTAATCCTCTCTCTCTTTCACGCCGCCGTTTTTCCGCGTTAATAACGAGTGGCGGCCTCGATCGTCGCCATTAGTGGTCCAGCTCCGTTCTCGTTTCCGACGGAAACACGAATTAATACAGCTTTCCGAGGGAATCGTTGCGAACGAGCGCCGCGACAGAAAGCCCGAAGAATTTATGTTTCGTCGGCAATTAAAGCCGAAACGAGCGGATTACGCGAGTCTACGATCGTCGTCCGCAATTACTCCAAGATGAATTGAATCAATCACTGTCAAAGCTATGCAACAGACAATAACTTGGATTAATTAATTACATTAATTATATTTTACTTCAGAGCTTACAGAGCTTTATAGAAAAAATATTGCGTCAAATTTGACAATATAAAATAATTAATATTTTTAAAACATATTTTAGTTATTGTAATATTTTTAAGAAAAGTTTTTGGAGTTATTGACAATTATTTTTATTTGTTCTAGAAATTATTGTATATTTTTATCTAACCTTTTTATTTATAATTGATTAGTTTTTATTAGTATACTTATTTCTTTAATTATTTTATTACTTTAGAAATATCTGATTATTATTCTAATTGATATCTCGATGAATTTTTTAATCCTTCGAATTTTTAATGTTCTCCATGCATCGAAAAGCAAATTGCAAAAATAAAGAATTACACGAACATTTACAAAAATAATAAGTTGTAATTTTTATTTTAATTAATTTTGCCGATGCATAAAAAAATTTGTTGCATAAGGTAAAAGGAAATTATTCGTTGCAAAAGTGATGCGGATTTTTGTATTCAGACATTTTCATAGACGCGAAGCGGAGTTTGAACGAGTCTCTTGATTTAAGTACAAAACCGGTATCATTCCAGCAGAATATAAAAGGAAAGGGAGAGCGTGGATGTAAAGCGAAAAGGGTGCAAGATAGAAGTAGTTCGAGAAACTTTCATTAATCCTCCGCGGCGTGTTCAAAGCGTTTTAATTTCGTGTGAGGTACAAAAGAATTATTCGGATCGCCAGTTAAAAAAAACTGCATTATACACGCTATTCGCGCAGATGGAATCAACGTACAACATTGTTTCAGATTTAACTATTAAAGTTCTTCTCACCTATATATAATTGCACAGATTTTAAACATTTTACTGGAAAGATTATGAAATATTTAATCTTCCAAAGAATATGGGAATATATAATTTATCTTAAAAATAAATTATTAATTTTTTTACTTAAATATTCTAAAAATCTATTAAAAATTTAAAGGTTATTAATAATAAAAGTAACGATGGAAAATTCTTTTTTTAATTAACAAACTTTAAAAATTCTATAAATTCGTACATACTAAATACAATTTTATAATAATCTATAAGAGGCCTTTATTTCTTTATTGCGATTATATTCCTTTCTTCGAACGCAAAATTAATTTTCTTATTTGTAAGAAGAAATCTATCAATGCTATTTGTATTTAAAAATATAATTTTTTTCACAGAAATAGATAACTGTCGGTTAGTAAACTGTTGTGCGATCAAAGCGTAATAAACGCTTGCAACTTCGGTATTCGGTATTCCGGGTTGGTTCTTTAAGGATTGGATTCCGATATCGCGCTGACCGCGGATTGGCCAGGCAGGATTTTGCGGAACCGCGAAAACACCCGTTCCTTAATTGAAATTCCACGTATTTTTTTTTGAAACGGCTCGATTGCACGTTTCAAGTACCTATACTTTTTTTTTTGTTCACATGTCAATTATTATTATTCGTGCAATTTGCGAATTCGCGAATTGCGAACAATTTCACAATTTTAAAATCATGTGTTATAAAAGCTTTCAATATTCAGAGAGGTATCGAGATTCAATAATTGAAAATATTTAAAAACTATTATCGTGTAACATATCGTGATTCGATCTTGATACTCGAATAAAATCTAATATTTTAATATTAAATTTGAGTTCTCATATTCGATCCGAAGAAAATCTTTTCGATGAAGATCTTTAAAAAATAGAGTTCTTAATTAAACATATTAAGTAAAGCTTTTCAATTTTGCTTTTTCATTTGTGATCGATTCTAATTTCGTTCATACGCGATCATACGCGCAACGAAATGTATAATAATATTATAAACAGCTTTATTTTTTTTTCTAAAAAGAATAAAGTTCCATTTTATCAAGAGATTATCAATAAGAATAAATCCTCGTCCTCTGAATAAGCGCAGCAGCTGAGGCAGAATCCACTTTCATGAAGCGTTATTCATTTTCCACCGTATCGCACTTCCATTTCTATATCTCCGCTAATTCACCGTGATTGCGTGACATCCAGCAGATCTACACGATCGCAATACGCGATAAACAAAATGGTGTGCGCGACATATTTCACGAGCTGTGTCACGTTTCGACGTCCGACGGCGAAGTGATCGATCGGCGTGCGCGCGATCGATACGCGATACGCGCGAATCCCCAGATCTCACCCCCGTTTTCCGTCAGCATTTAAGCCGGGCATTTAATGCATGCGCACCCTTATTCGCTCGCGCATTTACTTTGCAATCCAGGTATCGGTAGGATTTCCGCCCTACGTATCCGCCGGTTGAGAATAACTGTACGGGATTTACTTGAAATTTACAATCAGTAGCATTGATCAATGACACTGGGCAAAAATGGAATCTCGAATGTGTAGATATGGTCGGTACGCGATTAAAAAAAAGGGACAGGCACATAAAGCTCAGTAAAAATGATTGGTATAAGATCCTACATTTTGACGGCACAAAATGTCAATATTTATTTATTCTACGCTTTACACGTCGGATATTTACTTAATAAAACAGTCATATTCGCAAGAAAGATTTATGTACAAGTCCCGCTTGGCGTGTCGCGCGCTGAAAAATAAAATGTCAGGCGCGCTGCAAGCCCCCTGAATATTTCTCCCGTTTCACCCGAATTATTCCATTCTCGATTTCATGGATAGAATTCTCTTGCAACTCGCTTTTCCCCTCGCGAGCTATTACATCCCCGCGCAGCCGGCGCGCCTTTAATGGCTTTCTCGTTACAGCGAATGTGTTAATAACCATCAAGAAAAGTTCTCTCGCAGTGGCGCAAACGCGGTCATTGTCTTTTTGTCCGACGGTAGCCCGCGGCTTTCTCTCGTCACGGGCTTAGAGAAACTTGGCGAAAATGCCAGCGCTTTCTTACATCCGGCACAAACGTGCGCCATTCGAATAACATCGGCTTGCGCGCGACTCGCGCGTTCCGACGCGAAAAACCTCGCACCTGCTGATTTTCTCTCGTTTGCAGAGAGCTTAAATTTGACATCGCGGAAATTTATACGAGTGCGATTTTGTTTGCGACGCTGTTTAATGCGCTGCCGAAAACGGAGTTTCGTGATTATTATAAATTATAGCTTGAATGTTGAGTACTTTTTTATACTTTCGTTCAGTTTAGGTCAGAACTTGACTGTAAGGAAACGGTTAATACGTGACTTGGGACAGAGTTATATCGGTACTTTCGCAGATTTAGAACTTACTGTAAAATAATTAACTGCATTTACGAACTCCGTTGATCTCTTCTGGCGGGAGTTTAATAATAAAATATGAAATAGTAACTACTATTATAGCCATACACTATTTATAGCCACTTTTACTTAATGACATCAGTAAGAAAGATTATTTTATAAGTTTCAAAAAATATTCTATGCTGCAAATTTCAAATGTATAAAATAATCAATTATTTAGAGATTAATTAAAATTTTCTTTGCTTAAATAATTATATTTTTTAAGATATTAGTATATTAGATGTTTACTATAGTTTAACTCATTAATTTACAATTTAGATTTTAGTTGTAATATATAATTAAAACGTTCGCAGCATTCAAATCGATAGTTTATTATTTCCGGAATATTCCGGTATTCCGATTTATTAAAGAATAATCGACAATCGGTAGCGCATCGCAGAAATTCTGCTGACAATGATCGAACGTATTGGCGAAAAGCGCGATAAGTCGTGCATTTTGCCGCACGATCGGCGCCGACGAGCTCATTATAGCACTAACGAAGCCGGAAAATTAATTTCTCGGTCGAGTACAATCGCGAATTGCATTGTTTAATGACCGCGACGGGCGGGAAACCGGAAGCGCCGCCACACCGGAAGGTCGAGCCGCTTGATTACCAGTCTGGGCAGAGATATTATTTCTGATAACGAATCTACTTTATCTACTCTTCCACTTGGAAACTTCCGCCTGGGAAAATCCGTTCCAGTTCTGTACCGACAAAAGGAAAAAAAAACAGAGTTATTAATTTGTTACATCAATTTTGGAAACACATGAAACTATCGCGCCGTGTTTTTCGGCAAAAATCTGAATTTTCGATATTATCCTGTACGAAGTTTCAATATTGAAATATTCGGCATTATATGCACATCACGTTTTTCCAAGCTATTATATTTAAATAGGAGCGTTGCAAAATTTGCACACTATTATTTGCATCGTGATTAATTACTGAAGATTAATAATTTGTAGTTAAGATTGCCCTTTTAAATGTTACATGTTAATTTCAAAAATATTACATGGACTGTGTGTGATTGTAGTCTAAATTCGAGTAATCTTTATTTTTTAATATAATTTTTAAAAACGTATTATAGATCATTGATTTTACATTAAAAATAAATAAAAAATATACAATAAAATATATCTGTTTATGATTTTTCATTTTCGAAAAAAATCAACCTTAAAATTTAAACGATGCACATACTTTTGCTCTTTTAACAGGCAAGTAATAAATAAACAGCGCAAGCTTCTTATTTAATCGCTGAAGATTCCTGTATACGGGCTCGGATTTCAAACAAATGTTGTAAATTTCAGTACCTTGAATTTAAAATGATATTCCTCGTGGGTCAAAATGAGGACGCTTAGTGAAAAGAACGGCGGAATTGGATAGAGAGAAGGAGAGAGAAAGGGAGTTGGCTTTTATTATGCCGCAAATCTACACTCGCGGTATAACATAGGATATCAAATTTATTCGCAAGTCGACGCCAAGGAAGAAATCGAGCGTGCTCTTGAGTCCTACTCCGGGCTCTTCGTGTATATCCTGAGCCGCACGAGTTCCCTTTTCGATTTGCCTTGGCAGCGGTCCACCTACAACCGCCTCCCCATCGCTTTCCACCAACCGATTTACATGATCTCGTGGAAACAACTCTCGCAGACGATCTTCTTGTCCCGAATGAGAAATCTTCGGTCTTTAAGTGAGCTTTCAGCTCGCTAAATTCGGAGGGCTCTCTCCACTCTGTTCCCGCCTACGCTTCATCATGTCTAAGAACGAAGCATTTCACGTCCGAACAGTTGGAGATTATATAGGGCGGGAAGATAAAGCATAGAAATCATCAAATTACATTTAAAATTCAGAGGCGCGGAAATAAATCTGAATTAAAGGACAGAAATGATTTTTAATATTAAAAAGTATGACGATTTCTGCAAAGGAATCGTTTCGGGAAATATTTCAAACATATTATTCCCATGTGCAGAATATCGAATTAAAGTACTGATAATTATGGGAACAGAATTTCAAGAAAAATTTAAACTTTTTCTCGCAACAATCGCAGAAGCCAAAAAAGTTCAGAAGTTATCAAATATTTACGAAGCGCAAATTCTTCTCTCGAGTGTTCTTATTTCACGCGTTATCGCGGTGCACAACAAATCTTGACCAGCGTAACATTGCCGCACTGGATGTAGCATTAATTCCTGCAAAAAGTTTCATTAAACCCAGGCGGCATCCGATAAAAGAAGAAAAGAGAGGGAGAAAATCGCGCGGAGAGAGAGATAGAGAGAGAGAGAGAGAGAGACCGTCGCGATGCAGTTCACTGCAGTCGGCTTATAGCGTCGCTAACGTAGAAACCCTCGCAGAATCCTACACATACGTCCTGCAGGAAACTTCCAGATGGCGAGTCGTCCAAGCGGCGATGGCGGCGAAGCCGGGAAAAAGCGCAGAAAAAGCGCGGGGCGCGGGGATGCTGCGAGAGGGTGTGTAGCACTGTAACTTGTCGGCATTAAGCCAATTAAGATGACGCATGGCTGCGAAACTTTCGCCACCGTCGGAACGATCAATTTTGCTCCCTCCGAGTCCTGCGACGGCAACGATTCTATCGGAAGACCGGACTCTACGCTTTTTCGATTCTCGCAGGAGAAAAGTCTGTTCGAGAAAATTTGACGGATTGAATCGGAGAATTTCGATCAATTAAGCTAAAACTGTAATTTTCATGAAGCAAATACATTTTAAACACACAATATTATATTCAAAAGAAAGACATATACATGTATATACATATACATATAGTTTTTCTTTCTTTTTAATGAGATATGTTTTTCTTTTCTGTAGTTGCAATATAACTGTGTATTTTCTAAACCCAGAAAATCAAAAACACAAATTATAAGAAATGCAAATGACAGTTTTTCACTTTAACATCTTGTATGACGACTCAAACAATAATAATAATTCTAAAAATTTGCTCTGTATATAACTTTTAATTAATTAATTTTCGTTAATATTGTATTTAACTATTATTATAAAGAAATATTAAATTTAACATAAGAAAGAAACAGCATTAATAGATTAATATATAATAAAATAATTTTCAGACATTTACAAATAAAATTTACGATCTTATAGATAAATCATTGGCGTTACAATTACTCTAATTAATCGTATAATATAGAGAAAAGGATAAACATGGATAATATAGGGATACTAGGAACGTAGGAACTCGCAAATATTTCGAAATTGTTAAGGCGAAGTATCGCACGAGTGAGGAAACGTTCCGGTTAACGTGCAGAATGATGCCGCCTGGTATTTCTGCATCGTGGCCCAGCATCCAAGCCAACCCGATCGCGTACACTGGTAGCGATGGGTGTGTATTCGTTGATTTTCCGCGAGGAAAACGACGCAACGGTATCGATTGTCTCCGGCTTCGGCGGAAGTGTCTTTCGCAGCGAGAGACGCCGCATTCCCGGCGCGTATCTCGAATCGAGTTCTCGATTCTGGAGCAGGTCGGCTTTCAAATGCGGTTAACTAACCGGAAGTGACGAGCCGGCAGGCGCGTTGAATGCGCCGGGAATCGTCCGTAAAACGCGCCGGTCGATTTTTCGCGCTCGCGCGAATATATCGTGTTTTTTTTTTACTCGTGCGCGCATAAAACCTATATTGGCCACTACACATGTTTCATCGCGTTAAAGAAGATATGAAGAAAATAATTTTATTTATGCTTCATACACGATATACGAAAGGTATTTTTTAATATAAACTCGTATAGAGAATATTTCATGATCTAATTGGATATCAGAGTTCAATTTTTTTTTATATCATGAATTCTATTCAGAAAATCTATAAAAATTTATACCAGAAGTATAATGTTTTACAAACACGATTCTAAAGAGGAAAATTAAAATAAATCCCCTTTGTTCTTCCTAATATTTTTCTAACGTCTTTCAAGTTTTTTTATATTAGAATTTTATATTAGAATTGAAAAGTGTGTGTTTTAAATATTTTATTTAAATCTTTTCAAATGAATGTTTTAACTGAATAATACATTATTTTTATAAGTAAAATATGTTACTGTCATTGTGGTAATCACTGCAAAACATTTTATACATATTTTTATATTTTATATTATAAATTCAACTACAGTAATAATTTATATAATGTTTAAAATATTTGAATTAAAATGTTGAAATGTATCTTTATAAATTGTGTTAAACAAAAATGCATTGTATTTAAATTTAAAATAATTTAAGCTAAAAGTAAAATTTATTTTAGCTTTATTATATTAATAAAAATAATATAAATTTAAACTAAAATTTTATGACTTTATTCCTTTTGTTGCTTATTTAAAAACAATTGTGTGATACTTTCTTTTCAATTAATTTTATATAAATTTATGTATTTTTAAATAATTTCCAATTAAATAAGTAAATGTTTTTTATAATTAGTATTATTTAAAATATAATAATTCAATAATATTACGTTCTTATACGTAATTTTCATTTTTAATCTATTATGTAATGTAAATGTAATACTTGATACAGAAATGAAATCCCTCGTTCAATCTCATTAAAATATATTTCACCGATTCTACCAATGAAAAAAAATCCATTTCCGCATTGTTTTGATTCTAGACAAAAAATCGTGCTTATGAAAAATGAATATTTCAATTGGTATCAATATATATTTTTGAGTCAAATGTTGAAATTCTGCTGTAAATAAAAACCTGAAAAGAAATTTTCCAATTTTCAGTTTTCAGAACGATTTTATGTAAAACTTTTTTCTATGTAAAAAAAATTTACAAATAAATTACCACCCGAAGGATTTCAATTTCTGAAAGACCTGAGGGGTGAACGTCCGACCGAAGATCCATCTCAGTATAGTTCGAGTCTTCCTTTTTTAATTCGCCTTTTTCATTTTGTATCCTTTTTAAGAGCCTAATATCGCCGACACGTATCGCTATTCACTCGAGGATGTCTTGCTTTCTTTTTTTCCCCCGTCTTCCTTCTTCCGCCGGCTCTCCTCCCTCGGCTCTATCCTGCCTCGCCCCATCGATTTCACTCCCTACGTCGCCCGCTCCTCTCTATACGACCACTTCCGTCAGCGCGGATACGAAAGGGACGTCGAAAAGTTTTGTTCTCCCGCCGCGGTGTCTTCCATTTCCATCCCCGTGTCCTCCACTTTCTGTAGCCGAGGTTCCACCCTCCGCTCGCTTCTCCTCGTTTTTTCGCGCGCAGATTGAACTTTACGAGCGCGTATCCGCGAAAGTTCGCCACGACGAGGGAACGAAAAGGTAAAAGCCAAATGGAAATCAGCTACGCTGTTCCTTAAAATCGTCCGTGAAATTCATCGAGCGTTTGGCTGGAACGGAGTCCCGCTGTTTTCTGAATTGCCGCGTGTCTGACAATTTTCGAATCTGCAGCTAAAACTGCAAAATCGAAGTTTACTCACGAAGAAATCTACGAGAAGCTCTCGGGACAAAAATGTATTACGAAGATATATTGTAGCGAAAGATTCGAAGCTGAGATACAGTCAGGAACTCCAAAAGTTTGCAAACATAGATATTCGAAGATTGCTTTAATTGTTAACAAAATAAAAGGTTGATGCGATTTGTAGTAATTTGTTTACTGATGAATTAATTATTTGCGTAAAACGCTCTCAGAGTCTTGGCGTTGATAAAAAAAAATGTTTAATGAGAACGTCGAAGAACGTTATCATTTCAATTGTAAGACTATTGTAAGACTGAAAAGTTTGACGACTCGATTGTTTTTAATAAAAAAAAGATATATACATGTATATAGAGAGAAAGAGAAATATTGCAATTTATTTGAAATTTGTAGAAATGTGCATATTGAAAATGTCTTCTGAATACTTATTTGAGTGCGAGCAACATTAAGTGTGTTTCTCTTCGGTGCATCGCCGTCGCTGCATTCCCAAGAAGTTTCATCTCACTGGAGATACCAACGCACACGTCTCTATCGAGCTGAGACATTGGCTAACTTTTAAAGTGTCATTACGAAGATGCGACGAGATATTTCTCTATATTCCGAGTCGCGCAACGCTTCGTGTATATCCAACAACGAATATAAGCTTAGCAGGCGAACGTTGCATAACGTGAAATTTTCAGTTATAAAATGAAATCTCAAAAAATATAATTATGAAAAAAATTTAGAGAATTGATAAAAAAATGAAAATCAAATTAAAATGAAAATATGAGAAAGAATATGAACAAATTCTTAAAATTCAGACATATTTTTCAATTTTTGTTTTGCAGCGCACATAATTGAATTATTGAAGTCCAGTGAATCTTGAATTTCACTGGAAATCACAACTGCTAATTTATTATAGAATTATTCTAGAGTTGACACGAAATAACGTATATTAATTATTAAAAAAAAATTTGCATATTATATGTTTTTAAATCATCTGGATCATACACTGCCAAATTGATTAAACAATTTCGGCAAAGTCCATTCTAAGATTTTCGTCTTGTACTTTATGAATTAAACATTTGAATATTGTGAAAAGTCATCGGGTTCACTGAACTGAGCGCAGTTTTGAGCTCTTCCATTCCACAGACCGCGACACCTTATATTTTGGTTATTGCGAATTCCCGGGAAAGAATTTCATAACACGCGCAAGCGACGGCAAAAGCGACGAATGATAGAGAGAACGCTCGCAAAATTAATGGCGGCAATTAAATTACTGGCTATTTAATAACCGCGACCATGGAAAAATAAAACGCCGCCGTCGTAACATTGTTGTTTAAATATAAAATTTAGTACTATCGTAAATAATTTCGCGCGCATTGTTTTGTTGTTGAGATATTTCAACGTCCTTGATGAAATATAAACTTTACTGCTCATTTCGCCTGGCATGCATGATAATTCGCATGTAACGGGATCATCTCTTGTAACTCATGTAAAGAGATGTGTTAGTCATTTTCAACGTACAAACAAATCATTTTTTTAAACACAATAACTGTGTTACAATTAATTTGCAAGATTATCTGATAACAATTTTTTTAAAGAAATATTTTTATATAAAAATCTCTCTATTTTACCTCAATACTTTTCTTGAAGTCATCACTTAAAAAAGTTAATGTTAAAAGAAATAGTCTGTGTTTTATGATAAGCACAAAAATATCTGTTTTATGACAGAAATGAATTTTTCTATAAATTATCTCACTGAATTATTTACTTTATTTATAACTTTATTACAATATAATATAATTAATAATATAATTAAACATGAAATATGCGATATTTAATTCAGTAGTATGAAATTTACGATACTTAATTTAGTATTCGATTTTATTTAATTTAGATATAAATGGCATTTTTTTTGTAGAAAATTAATTATTTTATTATCAATTTATGATATCATACATTTAGAGAATGATCATTAAAATGATCATTAAAATGATTAAAGTTTTAGGTATCGAAGCATTTTAATCGCAATTTGCGTGGATTGCTTCAAATTAGATTTTATGATTTAGGGCAAACAGTAACGTAACCGCGTTTATTTACTTTATAACTTAATATTAGTTCGCAACTAACATTTTGCCGCACGTTGACGCATGTTATTGTTGATAACATCGGCGCATCTTGTTCGTCGCTGCACGTACAAATGTACACACACATACACACACACAACCTGTATAGATTACACCAATACCGAGAGCCAAGTCTCTTGCAGGGTACGGATAGGAACGAATGAGAGCGTGATGGAGGGAGACTTTGCTCCGAAAGTTTCCAAGAAACTCCACTTTTTTCCAATTTACACCTGGACCCCGATATACCCGCGAGGAAGTAGATCCTGGAAAAAAGAGTAGCAAAACGATAGTTTTTTACGTCCTGCTCTCGTCTATCAGAACTCATATATCTAGCAGACCAAGTATCTCCAATATCCGGGTTGTGAAAAGACTAGTGATGTGAAAAACAAACGATTCAACATTTACTAAGTACATTTATTAAGTTGTGTTAAATTAATTCCGGCAAAAAAATGTTCTTTGGTATTCTCTCAAGATTCCGGTTCCTGAAAAGTTCTTACGATTATTCTTAACACGAAAAAACGGTAAAAACAAAGTTCAAAAAGTTCTGGATTTTTAAATTATTAAATGGAAATATTCCAAACTTTTTCATGCTGAAAATATTTTTCGGGCACATAATATCTTTCTAAGAATTTTAAATAGTACTTTAAAACTTCGACTAAATTGTAATTTAAATCAATTAAAATATATTAAAATATAATCACTAATACTTGTAGCATGTTATAATTAATTTGTATAACAACGTATTTAAAATAAGCATTTTTTTATCTTTGAATTCATATTTTTTATACTTAATCATTAAAATTGTTTCTTAATATTGTTTAGATAAATATATAGCAATTATAGAAATTTGCGAAGAAATTCAGCATTTTTTTAATTAATTGAGGTGTAAACAAAGATTTCAATAGTATTTTGTAAATATATAATTTTGTAATGGAGTAATAGAGTAATAATTGAGTCCAAGCTTTAACTTTCTCAAAATTCGCAATTTCCTAATATTTCTAATTCCTTAGAGATGGATTGTGCGTGCGGCATATATTAGCATGGCTAGAGAGAGAGAGCGAATTTATGTGAACAAATTACAGGGGTTGCGCTTCAGCGATCGATCGTCCCTTTTCGAGCACGAGCTTGCAAGTACTAGCTTGCGACATATTGTGCCGCGATAAATCGAGCTTCGACGAGCCTCAGAGTCTTATCGAGAAACCGAGGATTAACTGACGTAGCTAGGAAATGCTGAAACTCGCATTCACTCGTCGACTAGAAAATCTTGCAGTAAACTTCGAGGGACTGAATATTCGAACATTTCTACGATTACTGATCAGTACAAATTGCAAGTTCCATGATTGACGAAAATTAAAAACTTACGTATGATTAACAAATTATTATAATAAAACTTTATACATTTGTCAAAGATCGAAACTGAAATGAAAAGCAAAACTATAGAAAAAAAGAGCATAAATGTTCATGAAAATTTTTCTATTCCTAAATAATCAAACTCTTGTATTTTTTAAACTTGGAATTTTCAATTTTACGCCGTTAATTGTATTACTAAATACGCTGTTAATCTTTCTTCTTCCTGTACCTCGTTGAAGTCTCGAAAGTTTAAAAAATTTCAGACGTGTTCACGTCTGAAAACTTGCGAAACGACTTTCAGTAATTTCTTACGTTTAGAAAGTTGTGCAACTTTGCGTTCCAAGATCGTTATTTTCGACATTGGGGCGAAAGTTGGAATTAGTGAGCGGGAAATGTTTTATCGGTCTGAATTTTGCGAGGCTAGAGTCCTGCTAATGCGAGTGCGCCTCGGGGTCGGACTTAACCGCTTAGACGGCGCACGCTAACAACGCGAGACTTCCTTTCGGAAGATAACGTGACAAAATCTCAGGAAATGTAATTCGTCAGACGAGACCGGAGCGTGTCTGAGGAATCCTGAACCTCGCCGGAGTAAAGGCATCCAGGATGCAAGTAGAACGGACCGGGGTCTCCGAAGGATGCAGCGGGAATGTTCTCGAGAAATTGCAACCCTGGTATGGTATTGCGCATGAAGTGAGAGAGAGAGAGAGAGAGAGAGAGAAAGAGAGAAGAGAAAAGGAGATTCTCGAGAGAATCGCGCGGCCGGACCGCGACATCCTACCTCCAACGTGAATCTATTTTCTTCCTGTGCAGAAAAATGCAAAGCCGCAGGACGATCGGGGAAACTCGAAGATTGGAAAATCTGAATATCTAACAAGTTGCGGATTTTGAGAGATTGAATAAACGAATCCCCTGTTTTAAATAAATTCACCGATATTATATGGAATGATTAATGCGAATGATTGATTATCTCTTTACGTAAATAGCAAAATAACTTTTGAGAGTAAATCTTTTTATCAGAGTATCAATTTACATTATCTTTTACATTTCTAATTCTTTGGTTTGTTTATTTTACAAACGCAATTCGAGTAATTGCGAGGTAAATTGCGAGCAGTGAGGGAAAATGCTTTGAGGGAAAATACTGGCCTATTACATGGGCCATATCCTCCAAGGCTGTAAGCTTCCGATCCCGCTAATGGCGAATTTAACTTGGCCCAATGAGTATGCACGATACCCCCCGCGGACTCTCATTCTCTCGGCGAATTCCGCATTAGATTTGTATTCGAGCTTCGAAGACTCTCTTGACTTTTTCAAAAGTCTTCGGATATCACACGAATGGCTATCCGATCGGAATTCTTTTCTCACGACTCGGTCAACTTGCCGACTTTTTCTACCTTTAAATTCGCAAACTTAGAGAATTCCTGAATTCCCTGGCCAAGGGAGCTTCTGAGTTTTCTATTAAATGTAACCGGAATTTTCTGGCGAACATAAAAAGACTTGGGAAAGATTTGGAAACAGCAGGGGTAATGGAAATCTCCTTTCCTCCACTTTTCGATTCTTGCCTTCTTCGGAAAGATAGAAAATTTTCGAGAATTGTGGAGACTTTTCATTCGGTAGACTTTGCGGTAGATCGGATGATCTTTGAAATTTTCAGAATTTCTCTCAGACGGCCGGGCAATTAGCTCGCGATCGGGCAATATCGCGCGCGCTCGCGTTCTGCAAAGATGGTTGCGAGTATTCCAACTTAACGAGTATAATACGTGTCAAAGTTCTCTCAAAGCGGCCGCACCTGCAGCTCGGTATACGAGCATGAGCCCGAACTAGGCGGCAACTTGCCGCTAACTTGCCGGCAAAGTGCGTGATCCGGAGCTGGCGCTAAACTATGAGAAGGAAACGAGCTTACCCGCTTACTTACTTACACATCCCGGAAATGCCATAGTCGTTTCGCCAGGCATTTTTGCATTTGCAACCGAACTGCGCCTCTTGATGTGAAATGTAACCGGTGTCA